>JAVQJF010116217.1:0-16026 GCA_036023855.1 Gadopsis marmoratus
AAAAAAGACAGTACATTCGCTGTGTCTTCATGTTTATCTTCATTCCGTTGCAGTGAAAACGTGTGGGTCGAATCTACAGGGACCCTCTGGCACTTTTACATCTCCTAACTTCCCTATCCAGTATGAGAGCAACTCCCAGTGTGTGTGGATCATTACGGCCAGCGATCCGAACAAGGTAGTACAATAGAGTCAGGGGCCATCTTTGACTTTGTCCTTTTCTTACTCTTGGACCAAGTGTAATGAAAACCCAATTCTAGTGTTGACATGTAAGGTGTAATATGGTGTAAACAAGTGCAGCAGACCTTCATTAGTTATATATAATAAACACAAATGGGCAATTTTTACATCCGAAAGCTCTCCCGTCCTGCAGCATAGAGCATTTGTACAGGCATTCCCTTCCAGGATACGTCTTTTTGCATGCGTCTATTTTCCAAGGGCTTCCCAAGGTGGGAAAAGGTCACACAGCACATGCATGTGTTTTGACTTAAGTTCATTGTTACTGTCCCTCATTAATGTACATAGATGTAGCGGATCACATTTCAGCTCTCGCTAGACCACCAGTCTGACTGTGGCTGTCGGCAATTGAGCGATACGCTTCATTCATCTGGGGTGACAGAAATGGAGAGAAAAAATGATTGAATGAGACCAGCTTTTCCCCAAAGTGAAGAGGTCAAAGCTGTGTTCCTAATGGTCATTACTGTTCTCTTCTATCAAGTCTGGCACTCTTCTCTCTATTGGTATTCCAGTGAGTCATATACACAGGGGTGTCAACTAAGTGCTGTCCTGCTAATTAACAATAACTAACCAACTAGCACTCATTCCCAAAATCACTAGGACTGGCAAGTGCCATAGCTTTGTGCCACCGCGCCCTCTCCTAGGCAAACAAGCCATTGACTTGGCACTGACACTTGGTCCATTAGTGTTATTATGGTAATTATGCTTATGCGTGCATTGTAAGGAGGCTGTTATGCATGGATATTGTGCAGGCGTCGTCCTCCCCGTGGCCAGAGAAAGGGATGCTTAGGATGAGCAAGCAGCCATCATATGTTTGCCATCAACAGATGTGACACTCATGTCACTACACCACTAATCCATGTAGGCAAAGAGTAGGCTGAGAAAATGTGGCTTTATTTTGTACTGAGTCAGTAGCAGCTCTTGCCACTGTGATTAGTTAACATGTCATCTTTTGTGATATGTACATTTGTTAATGGGGAAAAAAAGATGCACCAGTGACAGCTGACAAAGATGTCTCAAGGGTGAATGCGGACAGGCAATTAAAAATGTTGGACTCTAAATTTGCCTTGCCATGACTTGCTCTTAGTATTTGATTTGTACTCTAAAGTAATGGGAAGAGATGCTGCTGTCAGTTTCTATATCGCATTGAAGGATGTTTGTGGTGTCCTTTGTTTGCGGGAGTGTATGGCATGGACATGCGCTATTTGTCAAAGCCTTACTCTATAAACAGTCAAAAGTTTGACGTGAGTTGAGTTTTATGTTTGCCTTCCATTTTCTCTTGATGCCATTGTTTATTTGAGTTTTAGGGCTAGTCTCTGCACAGTTCATAAAAGTACCCGGATGTAGACGATATTACGCAGCTATCTCAATTATGAGATTGGAGGAAGTCTTAGGTTTTTACAGCGTTGTTTGATCAAACATGTTGTGCAAAAATGTGTAAGGCAAGTACATGGACTCTGCATAGGATTTCCTCTTTCAGTTTAGCTGTCTCCAGAAACACTGAGCAGCCATGGTATAAATTTCATATATATGAGATGGTGGGTTTTTTGGTAATATAACTTGAGAATCATTTGATATTTCTGCTCATTTGATTGAGAGGGTTTGGCTTAACTAATACCATGAATAAGACAGACTCAGAATATGTGGGTCAGTAGAGATGTTTGTTTGAACCCCTTGGGTAGAGTTGAGTGTAAACAGAATGGCCTCCCGGGGCATATGGTGGGGCTTTCACACTCGCAGCTTTGTATACAAAGCTGATGTAGACCCAGTCAACAGGAAATGGACTCAAACGCATGACCCAGAGTCAGATGAAAAGTCAAACAGTCTTTAGTTACTCGAACGAACGCACGAACACAAAATTCAGTCCACGCAGGCAAGCAAATCCAGCAGGGAAAGGCAAGGCCATAATCCAAAAGAGACATGCAAGCATCATACACTGGAAACGCATACATTTAGACATGCTAGGAACTGGCAACTGAACAGAAGTAGAACACAGGTATATATATAAAACGGGAACAGATTGGCTGACAGAGATCAGGTGACCAATTAAACACAGGTGGGACCCAAAAACCGGCAAGAAAACAGACAAAGGCCGGAAGTAAAACTAGAACATACACACAAGAGGATAGACCACCAAAATAAAACAGGAAATGAACGTAGAGCACAGAATGGGATGTTAGACCTTGTTTGGTGTATTGCTAACAGACAGTTGTATAACATGCTACGCTGACTGACTCGGATATAAACGCTTCAGTAGGAATGTTTCTAAATGTCACTAGTGCTAATAAGCACCGCCATGCTCCATGTTAACACTTATCAAAGGACATATTATAAAAGTGACTTATATTTTATTACAGGTTATTCAGATCAACTTCGAAGAGTTCGACCTAGAAATTGGGTACGATTCGCTAACAATCGGAGATGGAGGGGAAGTAGGTGATTCTAAGACAATAATACAAGTGTAAGTACTAGATAAAATATATGTCATTGGATATATGCTGTACTATAATATTGCTTATGCAGTCAAATACGTTGCAGAGCTACATCTCTTTTAGATAATCTTGTGAAGCCACGATATGCGGAGAAACTTGAATGAATTCAATGACTGCACCGTTTAAATGAAGGCTTGCTTTGTTGAAACAAACTTTGTAATGCCCTATAATTACTGTTATGCAACACTACATCATGCATACGGTTCATTGTCTTTTGTTTCAGTGCTGTTTTGACTTTGGACATTTTTAAAATAACACTGGATGAGGATGTATCTATGTTTTGATGCCATAACGACTTTATTTGCTGCCCTATCTGCAGGCTGACTGGGAGCTTTGTCCCAGACCTGATTGTCAGCATGTCCCATCAGATGTGGCTTCACCTACAGTCTGATGAGAGTGTAGGCTCGATCGGCTTCAAGATCAACTATAAAGGTACACAGACTTTAGAGCTGATATCATCTCTCAGCGTCTGCATTCATGTCTGTGTCTGACGACCGTCTCATTCAGTAAAGCAAAGAGTCCATTTTTCTGTCCTTCTATCTGTCTGTCTGCCGGTCTCTCACTCTCTTCTCTATCTCCTAAAAGAAAATCATCCTTAACCAACCTCTCAGACTCTTCACCTGGACCTTTATAGATAATGTTAAAGAAAAAAAGTACCTCAAAGTCCTTGGCTTGACTCAATCCTCTACTTTTCTCCCTTTCCCCTCTTTCCATCCCTCCTCCCCTCACCCACAGAAATTGACAAAGAGAGCTGTGGTGACCCTGGTACACCTCTGTATGGCTACCAAGAAGGTAGTGGCTTTTTAAATGGAGATGTTCTGCGCTTTGAATGCCAGTTTGGATTCGAGCTCATCGGGGAGAGGATGATAACCTGCCAGAACAACAATCAGTGGTCGGCTAATATACCCATCTGCATATGTGAGTCAAATGAAGCAATTACTTATGCGCTTGGAAAGTTCACAATGACACTAAGCTATTGGAGGATTAATTACAGTGTTGTTAGATGACCACGCAGTGCATTGTGTGTAAACAGCAACATACATAATCTAAAATGGGAAACTGATAGCATGTGGCTGCCTCGTTATTTGGGGTGGATTTGAAAGAGAAGAAAGTCGAGAACACGCTGTTACGCTACACAAATACTCTGGAGAAGGGAAACCTGCATTATACTGTACGTTGTTCTTTCTCAAGACAACCTAAATCCCTCTAGTGAGTTTCACTCTACCTAACCTATATCCATAACAAAAATCTAATCTTCTGTTTCTTCAAGTTAACCATGTCCATTGGGAGAGTGTGCAGTATTCCACAGCTATATTGCAGTCTGTCTGTCTGTATTTTAGAACACTAACTCCAAACTGCTCCATCCCCCTTACAGTTTCATGTTTCTTCCAACTACTGAGCACCCACGGGAGCAGTGCTGTCTCCTGATTGCTGAACTAGTTACACAGCACTGACATTGTTCTATACTGAACTTTGTACTTCATCCTGTCATGGCAGAAACCACAGTGTAGATTTTCATGTGACCATTGAGTTGCTGTAAAACAAATGTCCTTGACAGGGATGTTTCAGTTGTTTTAATCATTACTAATATTTTTCACCCCCTCTGTCACACAGTCCCCTGCTTCTCCAACTTCACCGCTCCCATGGGAACGGTGTTGTCTCCTGACTACCCAGAGGGCTATGGAAACAACCTCAACTGTGTGTGGCTGATTATCTCGGAGTCTGGCACCAGAATCCACCTGGCCTTCAATGACTTTGACCTGGAGCCTCCCTATGACTTCCTCACTATCAAAGATGGGGACCAGTCAGGAGCCACAATACTAGGACGCTTCTCAGGGGCCGAAGTTCCTTCCCACCTGACGTCCAACAGCAACGTGCTGCAGCTGGAGTTTCAGGCTGACCACTCTATGTCTGGGCGAGGCTTCAACATCACCTACAGCAGTAAGGGGCTGTGTGATCAATTTAATTCACGCATTCACATCATAGCAAATCATTTATAAACCAATAATTGCATCTTCCATTTTCCTTTTATGACTATGGATTAGTGTGAATGTCTAAGCAAATATCAGGACTGACCTCTTAAATGTGTTTACTTTTTTAAAAACCTTCCAAATGAATGACGTTTTAGTAAATGATGGTATGACATGCAGCAGTACCTCTTATTTGTGTGAATGTGCCTGTTGCCAGTCACAAAGTGCAGTGTTCTAAAATAAATGCTTTAGCTTTATGAGGAAATGCGACTACGTTGCACTCCATGTCAAGCTAATGGCTTAAAAAAACAAAAAGCAGCATTTAGGACGGTGTATACAGCTCCTAACTCTTGTGCCTCATTGCCTAATACAACGCCACCGTAATTCTTTTTGTAGTGGCGCAGGCACAAAAAGACAGAGTCTATTGTCACCCTCAGGTGTACAGAGCAGACCTCTGCTAGGTTTTTTTTTTTCCCCCTCTCCTACGGACAGCTACATCCATTTCCCTTATCTCCCTACTCCTCAAAGACCCCATTTCTCATTCACACGAGAGCGTTTGTCACTAGATCTTGTTCTCTTTCTTCTCATTACAAGCTTTTGGCCGTAACGAGTGCCCTGACCCTGGAATACCGTTGAATGCCAGGCGCTTTGGGGACAGTTTCCAACTGGGGAGCTCCATCTCAGTGGTTTGTGAGGAGGGCTTCATCAAGACGCAGGGGGCTGACACCATCACGTGCCATCTGGAGGAAGCCAAGGTGATGTGGAGCGGACTCATTCCCAAATGCGAAGGTACTGAAATGGAATAGCTAATAATTGTTTGGTTGGTGGACAGATATGTCAACTATAGAGTTAGGAAGAGAAAGAAAGAACAGATTATGGTTGGTATGTGGAACATGCAGTCAACCCAAACTGGGCTACATTTATCTTGCAGTTGTAGCCCCCAAACTTTGGAACGAGTTGCCTCTGCATGCCAGGATGGTCCTAACATTTTTAAATCCTGTCTTAAAACATATTTTTATTCCTTGGCTTTTAATTCAGTATGAGAGTTGCTCTTCTGTTATTTCATTATGATTATTCATTCATTATTTTTTTATTGTCTTTTGTATGCGTGTCTTTTTTGAGTTTTATGGTTCTTGCTATTTTGATTGTACAGCACTTGCTGCTCACTGCTGTTGCTTTTAAGTGTTCTTTATAAATAAACTTGACTTGACTTGTTATTTTCAGGTATTTGTGTAACTCCAGCCCTTTGGTGACTCATCTTACATTTATTTTTCTCGCTGTTCTTCATGTGCATACAACAACCCAACTGAGTGGTATTATCTCTCTCCTCTCCTCTCCTCCACTCTTTGATCTATTTATATATTTTATTTATATATTTATCCTTCCTATCCCTCCCACCAACCCTGCTCCTCCAGCTCCTTGCGGTGGCCACTACTCAGGGCCGTCTGGTGTCATCCTCTCCCCGGGGTGGCCAGGCTACTACAAAGACTCCCTGAGTTGTGAGTGGGTCATTGAGGCTGAGCTGGGAAGCTCCATCAAGATCAGCTTTGACAGGTTCGTATGACAGTGCTGCAGCAACTTGGTCATGGAAACAAAGATACACACAAAGACACACACAAAAACTGACACAACACAAAATCCCTTATACATATACTGTACTGCATGGGTATAAACACAGACACACTCTGTGTATATACACACTAAACATGTGAATCTATGCACATGTTGTACATATGCACAAACACAGAAGGCATACCCTTAATACTGGAAGCCTCTGAGTTAGAAATAGAAAGTCTGAGTAGGTGCATCGCAGTCCTGGACCTAGTTTCCAAAATGTTGAAAGCCTCGAGTAATTCTTTATTTTGCTTACTGGCTCCCGCTCTCTTCCGCAGAAGACTGCAATAAAAAGAGAGAAAAACAGTCTCGCTTTAAGATCCTTGTTTCTTACCACTAAGAAGCAAAACCATGACATTTTCATATTTTTTAATCAAGGCTTTCTCAGTGCAGACACACTCCTTTATAAAGAAACAATAGCTACTATACCTATGATTTCTTTGTGGAATGAGCCCAAACCTTTTTACTAAAATTGAGTTGGAATGACGTTTTCCTATGCCTAGTTTATTCAGTTGCTAGTGGCCTTGTACTGGAGATAATATGCTTCTTTTTTAGCTCTTTGCATTATTCACAATGTTGATAGTGATATTTGACCTCTGTGCTGTCACTTGTTTGATGATGTAGAGGTAGACCTGAGGGTGACCACGGATCCATACCAAGTCAGATTTCCAGGAAACTCATTGATCTTATACTTTTGCAATAATTGGAACACTTGCTGTGCAAGCTATTTGTCTCATTTATCTCCTCAAAATTGGACTGTTTTCTCTGCGGACACAACAGGCTAAATGGCTTAAAACTGTCTAATCTGTCAAAGCAAAAGTATTGTTTAGAATACAAATAACTGTCTTCTCTGCAATTCTCTCTTTTCTGCTCTCTTTACTTTTAAGGTTTCAAACGGAGCTCAGCTATGACTTCCTGGAAGTGCATGACGGTCCCAACCTGCTCTCTCCTCTGATTGGCTCTTTTAATGGAACCCAGGTCCCACAGTTCCTGTTTAGTAGCAGTAACTTTCTGTATCTGCTTTTCACCACCGATAACAGCCGATCAAACAGTGGCTTCAAGATATTCTATGAAGGTGAGAATATGCTACTACTGCCTGCATGCGCTGCAAAACACCAAACTGGATGAGTTATGAATGCAAAATATATTTGGGACGGTACATATAAATATTCTTGTCAATTTTCATAGGATTTAAAAACAGTGAATCCATTTTAAATGAGATATTTCAAATAAAGGAAAGAAAGAAAGAGACAAAAGTTCAAGTATGCGGTGGTAATTGTACTCCAAATGTAAACGGGTCTGCCTCTCTTGTGACACCTATAAAGTTCCTGAAACTGTGTGTGAAGACCAAACTGAATTCAGTTTAGGTACGGGGACACAAATTCAGGAGTGAATTAACATTACTTAATTGAGAGGGAGACCGACGTCAACACTGCTATAGTAAGTCTTATGTACTTAAGGTTAGTTGAACAGGAGTTTAAAAACCCTATTGTTTGCAAGGCCTTTTGTGTGAGAGGCTAGTGAATGGCTTCTGGGTGAAATAAAAGCCAAACTTCAGGACAAAGTCAGCTGTACGTCTTAGTCAGTGCAGCTTATTGAATATTAGTGTGCTGTAAACTGTAAATCCACTGTGTTGCTATCCAAATGTGTTCTGGCACTTTACTGCCCGTTGTTATGCGCAACAGTAGCCCCAGGTTTAAAGACACGTGCGGAAAGAGGAAGGTTGTGTTCAAGTGCACAGACTGACTCTCTGGACGAGAACTGTTAGCTCTCAGAGGTACATAATCGAATGTTCTGAATATCTTCTGCTCTCTGTGGAGTTTGTGTTGGAAACGCATTTTTGTTACTCATGGAGTGGTAGTCTTTGAAAAATCTGTCAGAAAAATACTCTTGACGCAGTGTGATCTATTTTCACGATTGTTTGCACTAGCACCATTACCCTTGTCACTCAGATGTGATTCATAAGACAGTTTGTTATTAAGTCTGTATTATTGACTGAAAGCAGACCACAAGTGCCTTTGTTTTATTATGTTTCACCCTCAAGTGCATTTCTCTTTTTGTTGATGAGGCTATTGAAAAGCAATAACAGTAAGATCATATTAGCTTCTTCTATTGCAATTTAGGACATATCTTATTGCTGAAATGCTTCAGGGAAACCCGGCCTAGTTCATTTGTAAAATTCGCCTTACAAAGTAGGGCTGTGAATTATGCTGTGATTAAACAGAGGCAGAAAAGCACTGCATCATTCCCTTTGTATGACATGGATAGCATAAATCTAGGAGGTTACAAAACATACTACAAAATTATATAAAATAATTTGGGCCCACATATTCATTGTATGTTTTCTATCATTTCGGTGCTGACTATTGTATTTTT
The DNA here is from genome assembly GCA_036023855.1 of Gadopsis marmoratus. NCBI lineage: Eukaryota > Metazoa > Chordata > Actinopteri > Centrarchiformes > Percichthyidae > Gadopsis > Gadopsis marmoratus. The sequence continues at coordinate 8,687 of JAVQJF010116217.1, forward strand.
TTTTATTATTATTTGTGTCCACCAATTTCCTGCACCCTATCGGTCAGGACCAGCAGTGATCAATGAATGCTCCACATCTCTAACGTGTTCAGGCAAAATTCACATGTTTCCTTACTAAAAATATCACCTATTACTCAAGGAGAGCAAGACGAGTTTTCTACAGAGGCCAGGCAGTATGAAGGAAGAGCCCTGTTATCACACATGAATAATCTGCCTGCGCTATTACACAGGTTGTTAATGTCGATGACTGTAACGTATAGCTCACAAACCAAATAGTATAACTGTATAACACTGTTAGCTGTGTCATTTCTTGTTGAGAACGTACAAAAGAAAAGTACAAAAAAGATACTTCTGCTTACAGTGGGGTATGGAACCTTTTCAGATCGTTATTTGTTTGACATGCTTGAGAGTGTGTGTAGCAGGTGCTATTTGATTCTGCACTGGATGCAATTTTACATAAATTTCACATCGTGTTCCCACAGTCACTGATGCCAGACCATCCCACAATGAACGGGATACTATTTGCTGACATGTCTAAGTCCTTTGACTAGGTCACTCACCTGAAACTACTGCAGCACCAGAAATGGGACTTTTTAATAGCTGTTGTGAATATATGTATGGCCACAGTTTGATTCAAGTAGCTCCAGCCATCTCTGTCTAAATGTCTGTTTTCACTTATATCTTCCTGGTTGTGTATATGGATAGTCGGGTAATATGGATAGATGGATAGATAGACAGAACATAGCTATTTTCCCAGTAGTACCCTAAAATGAATACTTACATGTTCAATTACATTGTTTGTGAAAAGGAAAAGTAAGGGCCAGGTTTTGATGTTGCAGGCTTACCCACCGATGACCTGATAACTGCTTACACAACAGTCAGTGCCAAAAATCTGCATATTTTTAGTGTATCACAAGCAAGCCTACTTGGAAGATATCCAAACGGCAGGAAAAACGGGGGAGTCTCTTTGCAGCTTGCATCTCTGAAGATTAAGAGGGAGCTGGGACTACTATGCAACCAGCTCATTCCAGGAGCAAAGCCGATAGACGGAAATAATGTTTATGAAAACCAGGAGTGGTGGTCCAACACATGCATAGAACAGGAGGAGGTATATTTGTACAGTTTCACCGAGGTCATACCCCCAATTCTCTCTCCCCATGAAACTACTGCCTTGCTCTCCTCCTCACCAACTACAACATCTACTTTGATCTTCTCTGTCGGTGACTTGCCTAAATGTAACAAAGAAGTCATAGAATGAAGATTAACCTTGTTTTCTTTAATGCCAGGAGAACTGCCAACTCTATCAAGGTTATTTAGAACTGTCAAACATCCCAGCAGTCGATGCAATAGTGCTTTTTTCTTCAAAGGTGTGTCGCGTTATAAAACAGCCTATTGTCTGAAATGTGTCACTTTTTCTGTGCAGTGTCTTTTATTCATCTTGTAATATTTGTTCCCCACGTTAAAAGTCAAAATAAAGGACAGAGTAAATCTCTTACTTTGGGAAACTTGCCTTCTCTGTTATATATATGACCTGAAGCCTACTTTTGTTGTGATAATTGCAAAAACACCAACGGTTCCGTCAGCATTTTTGTTGTATAAAATATTAAAACAAAATTGACATTTTATGTTTCATGAATACTGTTTAACTTTAATATACCTTTTTAGCTCGACAGTTTATTTGATTTGCATAATCACGAGCAGGCCCCCCTGTACTATATAAATAGTTGAACAGAATCTGACATACTGAGTGACAGAATGGAAAAACACGCAGTCACCTTCACAATACATAGTCCAAATGTCACAACACAATGAAAATGTGCAGCTTGGTAATTATCATCGGTCACACTAACAGATAAATTCAATTGCCAAGGTCATGTACAATGCTCTCAAACTGATTCAAGGAATAACTGAATGTGATTTTCATTTCTCCAGTGGTCACATTGGACACATACTCCTGTATGGATCCTGGTATCCCAGTGAATGGCATGCGGTTAAGCCATGAGCTGTCCATTGGCTCCATGGTGTCCTTCCAGTGTGACCCAGGATACAGGCTGAGCCACGAGGAACCACTGGTTTGTGAGAAGAACCACTTCTGGAGCCACCCACTGCCCACTTGTGACGGTATGTATACGAAATGTTATACGATACGAATATTACTGCAGTGCATTCCAGCACAGGCGTCCGTCTCGTACATAAAATACACAACACCACTTTTTTTTTTGAGTGAATGATAATAGTTGTAATATCTGTTTTTTTTTTTACTTTTCTGGATTTTATGTTCTTAAAATGACTCTGGGTCACACTGTAGGATATGATATGGACCTTGGAGCTAAAATGCAAGGACTGACCTTCTTGGCCTTGAAACATTCTAACATGAATGTTAAGAGTCATTGACACGGCATCTAATAATTGACCCGATTATGGTACTGATTGAATTTTATACAGCAACAGCTCTGACTATCATGATGTCGGCATTATTTTGATAAAATACACATAAAGAGCCTATTTGCTCGTACAGTATGTAAAGTCTGAGTCTTTTAGCCACAAATAATTTAGGATGCTGTCGCCAGTAACTGGCAAGAGGTTTCTAAATTAAGTTTGCAAAAGGTAACTGGGTTCTTAGTGCAGCTGCTTCCATTCCAGCTGCATTTATTCTCAAACCTGCAAAACAAAACAAAAATAAATGCATGGCCTTGTTAGCAAGAGGTAACAACACAAGCATAAGTGACTGGGTAGCCTATAGTGGGTCGGACTAACCAAGCAGACGCTTGTCAAAATGATTTTTATTTAACAAATAGACCCAGTCCTTGTGTGAACAACTTACTTGGGGCATCATGAATCATGTAATACCAGAGACGGCTTATGCTCCACTTCAAAGCATGTCATCAAGGTCAGCAGGCTCCTGATAGTTTTGATATTGCACATTATCTCTCTCTCAGCTGTGTTTCTACAGTTTTGCTCTTTGTGCTGTTTAGAAGCACACTAAAGGACAATTGTGGTGATTATTGTTGCACTGTGCAAACCACAACGTCTCTTAGTCACGGATCACGTAATTGAAAGAATATACGAATACAATGCGAGCAAGGGTTGGCGAGCAGCACAAAACATATGCATATGATGCAGTGCCGTGTTACACAGCTTCAGCCCAATGGATGTCCTGAAAATTAATTTGATTTCTTGGAGCATTGTATTGCCTAGCAGACTGGTTGTCAAATGCCTTGGCTCTCTGCCTATGGAGCCTCTAAAGTAGATAGTTTGCCAAGCATACTCATCCAGTTTTAATGACTTTATGTAATTTTGGCTCATTAATAAAATATTTGATATAATTTTGTTGGTGGGTAAGGATTCAGGCCTTGATGTGTTGAGCTTGCTGGAGGGCCCAAGGGTGGAAGGAGAGGGGATAAGAGGGGTGGGTGTGTGCAGCTGTGGAGCCTCAGGCATCTCAGTGATCCTCCAACACATCATCTGACATTCATCACATTGAAAATACATGCACAAAAATTCCACTTCTAATAATTGTCAACGATCGCTGTTTTTAAGGAAGGCATCTGGGCATTTGGCTCCAATGCCACTCTTAGGGCATTCAGGCCAAAGAACACACACATAAATACACACACACATTGACTAAAAGAAAGAAACAAAGCTTGTGAACGCTATATTTAAAAAAGAGGTGCTATGTGAAATTAAGTTTCAGTTGAAACGCAATAGCAACGTGAGGAAACGGTCGCAGGTTTCAACAGTATCCAATTAGACCAGTTAACCTTCAGGTGGATGTAGCATTAACCTCAGCAGCCAATGAGGGTAGAGATTTATCTCATTAACTTCCTTTGATGAGATACGGAACTTTCTGGCAGTAAAGTAGATGTCAATAGACAACATGCATGAGAGTCACATTACTGAGGTGACAATGAGAGCTACACCTTTAGACAATGCTCCCTATCACCTCAGCTGTAACTACTCTACATGGCGGGTTACTGATTATCAACCTGACTGAAAAGCATCTGGACGCAGCACTCGGGTGATTGTTTCTATTTGGAAGAATTCAATCAAATCAAATACAGTCAAACTAAAGCCTGATGCTCTAATCCGCTGAAAATGCTTGTCAGTTCTTATGAATTGTAAGAAAATGTACTGGATTAACATGTTTTCTGACAACCTGTTTCAGTTGAAGATGCCATAGGAGAGGAGGAGATGTGGATGGATAGCTGAATTAATGAATAATTTAATGTCTTGCAGTGGGGCAGATTTGGAGGGAGGGAGAGAGAGAGAGAGAGAAATATTGTGTTGGCAGAAATACAGGTACTCATAAAAATAGCAGGACAGGATGTGATATGGCTCAACTGCATTATTCATTTAAATCACTCCTCTGTCTTCAGGTGAAGGATTTATTGGTTCATTTACAATATTCATTTTTTTTTTCTTCTTCAGCAACAGTTACCATTCATTATTCATTATCTTCCCTTCCCTTTGTCAGCATCATGTGGTGGCGATATCAGGGGACCTGGAGGGATCATCTTATCACCTGGCTACCCGGAGCTGTATCCTAACTCTCTAAACTGTACGTGGACTGTAGAGGTCAGCCACGGGAAAGGTAGGAAAACCCCACTCATTTAAAACAGTACATTGTTCCACGTAATAAAATACACATTTTCATTTTGATTTAGGAACTCTGAAACTATACATATGTTAGTTTAAGAAATCTATTATTTTTTGTACTTTTTGCATGTTTATTTTTTATAGTCCTCACACTATAAACACACTCAGTAGTCCTAACAATGACCAAATTAGGAAACTATAAATTAAAAGACACCCCCGCCACAGATTCCAAGAACATTACAGGGATTTATTATAATAATGTGAGAAGTGCATAAAGCATATATTTCACTTGAGCAAAGTTAATTTAAATACACTTGCGTTTTTTCGTCTTTGGCAACTGGCCAGATTATGCATAGCGATAATATTACACTCTGAGGTGTTCCCAGCTCATTTAATCAACAGCTTTGACATTTCAGTGGTTCACCTGGTAAGAGAATTATTATATCGCAGTTTTATTAAGATATTATTCTTAATTTAATTAGTTTAATTCCATTATCACAACACTCACTGTCAGTAATATGATCAGTTCTCCAAGACGTTCTTATTCATTAACATTTGAAAAGTACACTGAGCTTATCTCAGTGCCCTAGCACTTAGCTGTATTATTCCTATATTTTATCACAGTGTTTCTTGTTAACCTCCTCCAAAGAGGTCCACTGAAATGTCAAAGTGTACTCTTTGCACTTCACCAATTGATCCTAGAGTCACCTTTGATGGTTGGAGTCTCACAAACCTATCAGCAATCCCTCTATTCTGAGTTCAAAACTAAATTGAGCATTGTTTTTTAAAAATTTCTTCCTCATAGGGGTCCTGTTTGTGTTTAATGTCTATCATCTTTTCCTTTTCTTGCCATTTTATACAAAATTCATGTAATTGCTGTACACATACATATGCTAACCCACTAGTATGTGTGTCTGTATGTAGGTTTTAAGAGGAGACTGGCATGCAATAAAAAGTAATGGAGTACCCAATGACATCACTTAATCCTCCTCTAAATAACTCACACCAACAACTGAATAGTACTTGTGTTAACTGCACTGTATTGTTCTTTCATTTGTTCTATCTTATTTCTTTTCAACTGTTTGAACTGACACTAACCTCACAAACGTTTCATTTATTACATTGGTCCTTTTACATTGAGCAATAACAACCGAAAAACCGATAACAACAACAACTCGAAATGATGAAAACTTCCAAATAATTAACTAATTATAGTCAAATTTCACACACCTAATATGGCGTACTAAGTTACACAAAATGCCAAATTAATTTAGTGGCGGGGAAATTAGCATCATGTCTAAACCTCAATGAATGAGAAACACATTTGATTAATTCTAAATAGTATATGATTAAAGCTATTAAACATCATATTTTCTTGTGATCATGTGGGAAATAACAATAATAATACTCCATTATTAGTCCCTCAATGGGTAAATTACAGGTACGAGGTAGCCCATCGTGCGGCGCCAAGGGGAAATTCAGCCAGTTGAATACGATTTAGAGAGGCAGATATTTTATAATTCACAGAGCCTAGCTGAGCAAACCCAAAGTCATGAAGTCCAAGAATCACCATTTAGACATTGACGTTGAATTTTGTGAACAGGTAAATCCATATAAGGGTAGAACAATAATCTTTATTGAACACATGTTTCCATCTGTTTAAAATAAAAAAGGTTCGAAACCTATAACATTGTGTCTGAAGTTCCTCGTCCAGCAGGACTTGTACCAGCACCCAGATGTTGGGTTAGGGAGGTAACCAAAACTATAATATTTGGATTTTATAGATCTTATAGATTTTCATCTTCGTTACCTGAAAGCAGGTGAAAACAGATTATGAATCTTTTATCATGGCACTGATTTACCTTGTGTATTTCTATCCTGTGGCTACTGACTGGAAGACAAATTCATCTTTAGGGAGAGTAGCAATATAACTGTTACACTCAGTAATTACCAACATCCCCTACGTCCTGTATTACAATATCGGGATGTCCCGTCATGGGGTTGGCTGTTGATTAATTGATCATTTGCCTCTCTCTGTAATATAATTGCTGTTTTACAGAGCACAATCAATCATTTCATTCTTTATTCTGTGGCCATTTGGGACTTTCTGTATCAAGTGAGCCAAACATTGCGGGGGACATTATAGAGTCATATTGGAACAGATTCAACAGATGTCATTAAAATGGCAGTGCTTACTGTACTGGAGAGCAGTACCATCATGCAGATGTTGTTATTGGGTCCGAGTTACAATATGAAAACAAAAGCAGGATGTACAGACCTAGATCTTGTTTATGGTTATGTTATCTGTAGTATCGGACTCAAGCGCAGACAGAAGTTTATTTAAAGTCAAGGCACAGTTATTGTAATGAAAGGAGAACAGGCCGAAGAGGGGAGACGCTGGGCAGGGTGGCGTGGCTGGGTGCTGGTCTGGGTGGAGGGAGAGGGAGGAAAGACACGACAGACAAATAGATGCAGGCAGGCAGGAATAATCCGGGCAACACTGGAGACAAGAGAACCCGATTTAAACGTAGCATAAATCACAGTGGAGCAAACGCATACATAAGCAAGCGCTCTCTCTGGAGCTCAGCCTAGACCGCAAACTACCACTGTAACTGAAGCCACGACCTGGCGATGAGTGACTGAAGAGCCAAGGTCGATATCCTGCAGGCTGATGAAGCTGATGGAAGGCGGGTGTGTGCAGTTAGGTCACAGCCAGGTGCGTCGCACCCACACAGGAGGCACAA
>JAVQJF010116220.1:0-50800 GCA_036023855.1 Gadopsis marmoratus
CACAATATAGAATACAGTGTATGTGTGTGTTTATATATATATATATATATATATATATATATATATAGCGAGAGAGATCGATCATGGTCACTCGGAAGCAGTCCGGCTCAGGCTGCATTGAAAGTTTAAGGTTTCGGATTAAAATGTCATTCAGAAGCACCTTTCCTTTAGCATTTTGAGATTTCGACTAGCTCTTATCCTGGCTGCCACTTGGATACTTCTGGGTCATTTCGCTCAGTTACGAACATTCCTGAGCAAAAAATAAAAGACAATTCAACCGCAGCCTGTTTCTTCGCCGGGCAAACTTTGGACAGAGCCAGGCTAACTGTTTCCCTTTGTTTCCACTCTTTGTGCTAAGCTAAGCTAACCGGCTGCTGGCCGCAGCTTCACATTTACTGCACAAACGTGAGACTGGTAACGGCCTTCTCATCTTGACTGTCCAAGAAAGAAAATAAGCACATTTCCCAAAATGTTCTGAACTGTTCCTTTTTACACTGCAGTAAGGTTGTCTCTGTCTTCATGTGTCTGTTTCTCTTTTCATCTTCCTTCATTTCTCTCACTCTTTATTGCTGTTTCCTGTCATTCCCTCACGCACCTCGACTTCCACTCCCCCCCCCCCCCACACACACACACTCACACACACACACACACAGCTGGGCTGAGTGTGTGAGCTCCAGTCACACTGTGAATAAATCATAGTAAAAGGATCCTGAATAATGCAGCAGCGAGTCCAGACGCCAGATGTTTGTGTGTAAAGATAGCACATTTACTGCAGTTGTAGTTGAAGTGACTCTGTTGATGACTTGCCAAAAGTCCCAATAAAATCCAGACTGACCAAGCGCTTTTACGACGCACACTCTCACACACACCTGCGCACCTGTTTTATTAGGACGGTCATGCCTGCTCGGATGAAACAACTGCTGATGACTACGAGGACGCTCATTTATAATTACACAGCAGGGGGACTGTTCGATCACACATGTGTGCTGTTAATTAGAATCAGACCGTTTATCAATCTGGGGGTTCTTCTGAGTTTCTCCAGGACTTCGTCTTTTGAGTCACCTCAGGAGGTAGAGCGAGGCGTCCTTATAATCCCAGGGCTGGTGTTCTTGGGCGGTGGAAGTTGCTCCCGGTGGAGGCCAGCACCTTGCATGGCTGCTACGTCGCCATCGGTGTATGAATGGGTGAATGAGACCAATCTGTAAAAGCTGCTTTGGGGAACTGTTAAGGTTGGGAAAAGCGCTATATAAGTGAAGACCATTTACCATCCAGGAGGAAGAGCAGGAAGTGGTTTTAAACTCCTCAGGTTACTCTGCTGAAGGACTCATTCTGTTGTTGTGTTGGGCGTCGGGGCTGACCCTTCTCCCTGGAGGACGCGATGAACTGAACAGAACTTTATTTTGCCTGAAGTCTCTGTTCATCCACTGCCTCTCATTGTGGTATTTTTTTTTTATGCCATTAAGAACAGAACATTTGTATTATGTAAGGTGTTTACCAGGATTGTGGGTAAGGTATTGCACAGAAAGACTTTTAATTTACAAAACTTTAAAATCTTATCTGTGTCAAGTAAATATTGGACCCGTTTTTTAACAAGCCACATATATTCCATATGTGCTGACACTAAAGTGACAATTTTCAAACCGAAAGATCAGGAGAGAAGTTATTCTGTTCGATAAAACACTGGCCCCACAGACATGTCTTCTCTCCGTTGGTGCCAAACCATCTGTGAATTAAAAGTTAAAACTGAAATAAAACATGTGTTTCTTTGCTTAATAATTTAATAAGTTATTATAAAACACGAGGTGGTAACCTCCTTAAGCGGCTCAATCACAGTTAGAGGTACTTCTGATGAACTAAGGAAAAGGAATTTTGGTGATGGTCATCAAAAAGTCTCACCTTTTGCTGCAAAGCGATAGTGAGAATCACCTTGTGCTGCGAGTTTGATGCCGGCCATTTTTACGCGCCATCTGTTTCACATGTTGCCTGTTGTCACCCCATTAAAATGCACCACACTTTTCACGTGGTGCTCGTTGTTCAAATACTTCTTTAACGTGTCACTTTTCACGTTTGTTTACCCAGAATAACAGAGTCCATCGCAGCAAGACGTTCAATCTCATCTTCAGTACTGATTGTTTTGCTCACAGAGAACGAATGAGTCGGCATCGGCAGAAGCGATGAGCCCGGCGCAATTTCACTGGATGCAAAAAACCTAAAAAGGAACCGTTTCGACATTTCAGGATGAGAAGACACTACAGTAAAGATAAAGCTTGAGCAAGCAGCTGATTAGCTTAGCATTTAGACGGTCGCGCCAGGGGTAAATGGCTCCAGCACGCAACGCTCCACAACTTGTTCTTAGATTCCTGTTTGTGTTGATGTGTTAATTGGTCAAATTTCGAGGTAACTGTAGACAAAGGTTTAAAACTCTGGATAGAGCCAGGCTGTTTAGCCCCGTTGTCAGGCTTTTTGCTAAGCTAAGCTAAGCTAAGCTAATCGCCTGCTGGCAGCAGCTTCATATTTAGCGCACAGACGTGAAAGTGGTATCGATCTTCTCGTCTAACTCTCGGCGAGAAGGCGAATTAACACTGCTACCTTTTTGTGCTTGCTAACGTTTATAGTGCAGATTCTATGTTTCCATCTGCTCAGACCACCTCTTATCATAAGCACATGTCCAAATGTAATGGTGGCACACAGCTGCTTGTGGGATGTTTTCATTTCAGCAGTTGAAGAGATTTTTCCTAAATCTGCCTTAATGGCCACATGTCACATATGGCCACATGTAGCCTACAGTGAGAGAGTTGTGGGTCTCTGAAATGATTCCTCATCTCCATACCGTCCCCGAAGTGATTGTAACGCTACCACGCTGTATGAAATAGGAGAAGGGGGGGAAAAAACCCAGCATTCTTTAAGATTCAGCTGAAGCCAAAATGTGTTTAGCTTCTGAACTTTAAAGGGGCATTTCAGCAGCAGGTAAGGCCGTTGGTTCTTTTCTTACATGTGCTGTCTTCTTGCAAAGGTGTGTTCAGCTCTTCACTTTGCATCCCTTTCTTGCTTGAACAGCCGACGCTGTGGACACGGCTGGGTGCGTTTTTTGGCCCATCTGTCCGCATGTTGCAGCCACATGTGGTGAAGCTCTGATGGGTCCGACTCTGCTGGCCCTGACTGTTACTCCTCTGTGTGTTTTTTTTTTTGTTTTGTTTTGTTTTGTTTTTCAGATTTTCAGGGAAACAAACAGCAGTTTTAATTTGGTTTAGTTCCTGTCACGTTGCCAATCGCTGCTCATAACTACCCAGTTTTTCTTGTTATTCTGTGACACTTCTTCCTGTTTGTCAGAAACGAGTAGCCAGAAGCAAGCACCGATCAAAGCAAAGACTTCCATCAACAATAGGCTGAATCATCAGCCCCCTCGTTCCATCTTCAGACAGGTGTGGGGGAGGTCAAGCATTTTTAGCACCTTTAAAGCTAAGTTACTGCGTCCAGCCAACAAACAAGATATAAAGTGTTTAGACTGAGATTTAGAGGTAATGGGGTTCTGTTACCTTCAGGTAGAGCCAGGCTAGCTGTATCCCCTGTTTCCGGTATGCTAAGCTAAGCTAACTGGCTTCATATTTTGTGTACAGACATGAGATTGGTGTCTATCTTCTCATCTCTCTCTTAATGTAATAAGCGTATTTCCCAAAATGTTGAACCATTTCTTGACCTGCTCTAATCTTAGATTAGAATTTCCAAAATATGAACCCTGATGTGTCATGAATTTCAGTCATTCATCACTTACCTAGACGAAATGGTCTTTTACTCACATAGCTCTTTTCAACCTTAACAGTTCCCAAAGTGGTTTTACAGATTGGTCTCCTCCACCGGGAGCAACTTAGGACACTTGCACATGTAAAAGGCAGGATTGAACAACAACAACCCTGGGATTTATGGACGACCCGCTCTGCCTCCTGAACCACAGCATTGCACAATCCTATCCGAGATTGACCGTTAAACCAAGTGCTTTTCAGCAGCAAATGTAGAAATCTCGAAAGCCTCCTTGAAAAATCTTATTTTCCTTTTGATGGTTGTGATTAGGCAACTAAAAGCATGTGGTTAAGGTTATGGAAAGACTGTGGTCTTATGGAATAAGTCAGCAATGACTTCAAGAATGTGGACTTTTTAAATATCTAACAAAACTCTAACCCCTTTTTTAAGTATTTTAGTGGCAGTAGAGTCAACCTGACCTCTTCTCTCCGTTTGAAGCTAAACACATTTGTCAAAGAAGATTTATAAACATATCATTTTTCTTAAATTCTGCATCATCTTACAGATTTACTGTAATCCTAGCGATTGTTTTTGAGGACAGCTGTCTTACACTAATCTTTTCTCTTTTGTTCCTCAGTTGATGTTTCAATGAACATTAAAAGCCTCTTTCTTTATTTACCCTCTCCATCTGTCTCTCGCTCCCTTTCTAACATTTGGTGTTGGAGCGCCGTCAGCCCGCCTCTATCAGAAACAGATGCTCTGTTGTTCTTGGAATAAAGAAATGGCAAACGTAAACAGCAAAGATCAAATTAAGGGAAAGTGAGTGATTACCAGACAAGCCGAGCTGGTGCGGGAAATGGAATTTGTATTGTTGTGGCGGCGGCGGAGGAAAGCTCAAAGAAAGAGAGTCATTGTGAACCGGAAATTATTTCTGGAGAGATCAAGTGTCGGATTCATAAAACGCTAAGAAGCATTTTGTCTTTTTTTTTTTGCAGATACCAACATGGTTTGGATCTGAATTGATCAGACCAAGTGTGAGTCCCTTCTAGTCTGGGCCATCTGCTCTTGACAGTCTGGAGATGTAAACGTGTTTAATCTTCACAATGAGACAAATTAATTTCAATCATTTTTAACAATCTGGCTGAATATAACAAAATAACGGAAAACACATTTTTTTCTTTTACCATTTCAAGCAAAAGTGGATTGTTCTCTCCCGCCATTTATTTTCAAATTGCAGCATGCCTAAATGAGCTTGGTCTGCTGCTGGAAATCAACCATTTCAATGCAAGGAAGGACCATATTAACAGTACGCTTTGGGGTGTGTAACCATTGCATTGTTTTGACAGGCAGGAGGACAGACTCTTATATCTCACATCTTAAAATAGTGGTGCACAGTGGGTTTATCAGAGCAAACAAAAGGCTGCACTGTGTGCACACTTGGTGAAAAGCACGAGATCGGCGGTTTGTTTGTGGTGAATGTTGGTTTATCCCTCAAAATTTGAGTTGCTACAGTGTGCACAATAAAATGATAAGTAGGGACATATAAGGTGTAAATTAAGACAAGATGGAGAGAAGCAAAAAGAAGGTAAGTGGGTGAAGCCAGATATGTGAGACCGTAGGGGACAGGGTGCTGCCTGACCCGGTGCAGCATGCGTTATATAATATGCAACACTTACAGTATGTAGGTGTACTGTATGCTGTGTGTGTGTGGTGGTGATGGTCAGTAAATTTGACAAGGATCAAAGCCTTAATGGCCCATAGGGTTGGGTTACAATGCCGCTTAGCTCCGACGCTAATAACCTTGTCCCTTTCTCTGTCCAAGGTGCGTCGGTCTTCTCTGAGATCGTACATCGGCGTGGTTCCCCAGGATACGGTTCTTTTCAACAACACCATCGGCAACAACATCCGCTACAGCCGAGTTACAACCATTATATCGGAAGAACGTTATGTGTCCCATTTTAGTTAAAGGCAGAATGAGTAGGATTTTCCTAAAAAACCTTTAGACTTTAACTACATTGAATCCCTCTCAGTCATCACTTATGACCCACTAGAAGTGTGTGGCGGTGTCTGTATCTGCAGAGAACCTGCACTCTGCCTGTACGTTCTCACTTTGCTGTGTTTGGGCCATTTCTAGCCAATAACAGCGTTCAGGGTGTGAGGGCGGGAGGTCGTCGGGGTGTGCCTGAGGTTGTACGCATGCGAGAGGAAGCTACGAACATGGCGGACACAGCGCTGAGAAAACGAGGAGGGGCAAAACGTGAGTAAGAGAGGTGAAAGGCACCGAGGGACGTGGCGAAAAGGAAACCAGGATTACGGCAGACACAAAGAGGGCGATGGAGAGATTAAATGAAAAGCTGATTGGAGGATGAGAGACGGCGCGCGATGGCAGGTCAACAAAAGTAGAAGAAACAGAGGTCTGGTTATTCATCAGTCTGAGTGATGCTGAGAAAGGCTCCGACACTCGCAGACATTAAAACACATCAGGAGTGAAGCAGCTTGTGGCGCTAATTCTAAGTACAGTGGATTATTTCTCCTGGCTCCATGACTGACATAATCAAAACATAAGAAGATTGACTCAATCGGTCAAAAGCCAAAAGTTCAAAGTTTGCATGGGTATCTCATCATGCTGCATGGGGAGAAGAAAATCCACTGGAAACATTATTAGATGTCCAATTCAGTCAATCTACTTCTACACCGAGCTGTGTTGTCTGCTTCATGTCGGTAAACCTAGACCATCGTGGCTTCTGGAAACCGTAAAACAACAACACTCCATATTTGACACGGCTCCAACCCAGTGAAAACGCATCGACAATTCGGTAAATCAGTGATAATGCACTTTGAAGTTTCCTTAAAATCCCTTGGAATTCTTACTGCGTGTGTAACCGAACAACAAGCTTTGACACATAAAAATGAGGAGTGGTTCATATTTTTTAAATGTCAGACACTGCAGCCAATGTCCATATTCAAAGGAAAAATCCTTCTTGAGTAAAACAAATTTTAAGAAATCGACCGCCATCATAAAATATTTGTCCTAGTTTCCAAACGTCTGAAGGATTTGTGAATTTTTTTGAAGAAAATTGTTTAAATTCGTATGAATGTGACCGCCTCAACGTATGATGAGATACGCCGCCTTGTAAATGTTTGTGTTTATTATCTTCCTTTTTTAAATGAATTGTACGGTGCTCATTGTGCAGTGTGAGTCTCTCTCTCAGACCTTACTGTATGTTGAACAGTAAGCAGCCTCTGAATAAGTTGACCCACCGGCTTTTTAATCTTTCAAAAGCAGCAACAGATGGAGTCTGGTGGCAGGATCAGGAATGTTTGTTGACTTCATCAGTCGGGCCTTTTAAATGAAATTAAAGCACACAGCCACAATAGACAAGTCCTGATTTTACTTTGACAGATGCGCTGAAATCTCTCTTTAATCAAAAGACCTTTGCTTAACTGGCGTAAAGCAAAGGTGTTACTAATAGCATTAACGATGGCTCCCAGGTAGCCGTGCAGCCTGAAACCGAAGCAGCCAAGTGGAATTCAGCCATCGTTCATTCTATTATTTACACCTGTGCTTTTCCTACTGCGACAGGTCAAAACTGTCTTCTGTGAGAAACGCCAGCCTCGTCAAGGCTTCGCACTGCCACAGCAAAGAACAGACGAGTAATAACGTAAACGGTGGTTGCGCTCCACCGAAGTGTCGCAGTAAGCCAGCGTTCATAATGCCTGGGGCCCTGGATCTCTTCGCCACACATGCAAATGCAAATCAGCCGTCATTCATGTTATTAGTAGCACCTTTTGCTTTACACCAGTTTCAAATATGCTGCTCACAGCAAACATTATTGCAGTACAACGTTTACCCTCAGCCTAACCTTACAAACAGGACATGAACTACATTCCCACAGTGGATGTTTTTCTTCTTGCTGTAAAGCCTGAATGAGTGGAATTAAAACAACCTTTGACGTCTGCAGTCTGAGATATTCCTACCTTTGGCCAAGGTTTTCTATCAAATATTGAAGGACGTCCAGAGATGGCAGAGTGGTGGCTCTGCTGCAGCTTAAAGTGCCATCCAGCAGTTTGGAGCTCTGTGATTTGCTGGTTCCTTTATTCTCTTCTGCGTACAGCATCAGCGCACATGTGTACACCTTCCGCTGGGGATGGGGGGGCGGCCTCACTCTCCAAAAACCTGCTTTCAGAATTATATCAGATTCATACGTCTACCTCAGAACGTTTTTTTCAAAACACTGAAAATGGTACATCAATGTTAAACCATCACCTGTGCATCTCAACACCTTGTTTGTCCTGATGCCCCCCGCCCCCTTATTTGGGCCTCATCACAAAGCTGAGTCCGGAGCTGAGAGCCATCTAGATCAGTGAGTGTGACTTTAATCAGACTCTCATCAGGGACTGGTCATAAATATTAACTTAATTAACTTAAATAATTTACAGACAAGTTCACGCAGAGTTCTCGGACCCGGAGCGACTCACTCAGCTGTGTGTGTGTGTGACAGAACTGAAGTGACTGAGTGTGTTTCTGTTAGTGATTACTGAGGAATGACTGTATTTTACTTTAATAAGACAGCTGAACATATTTAACATTTAACCCCACATTATGGCTCCCTCCTGCTCTCGCTCTCTCTCTCTCTCTCTCTCTCTCTCCAGTGTATCCCTCTTTTCCCATTCCCTCATCTTATCCCCCTCTTCCCGCCCTCTGGCACCTCTGGAAGTTACAGTCTCACTATCTCCCTTCCTTTCTTTGTCGTTCCAAAGTGCCGTGAAGACGCCAGTTGGTCAAAAAATCGTTGAACGGCCAGCTCCTGTACACGTTGTGTGTTTTCAGAGAGTGCAATCGCACCGCTTCATCCTGTCGTTGCCCACCGCGACGCCCCTCGCTGCCACGCTGCAAACTGCGGCTCGTGCGTGCGTCGCATCAACAGCTTCGGGTGACGCAGCTTCATGTGCGACAGTACGTGCGTTCACATCTGCATGTTTCAGGTTCAAAGTGCTCCTTTGCTCTTTACCAAATGTATGGATGTTTTTGAGTAATCGGGGGTTGAGCTCCACAACGACATATAGGACTATATTGTAGCTGTTGCCGCTTAGGTTGTCCCCATTATTCACACTGGTTTAAAAATGATGGCTGTAGCAGATATTTGCTTTATGTTCAGTGAAACTAGACCAACTCGCGCGCTTGATCACGTGTGTCCTAAGTGCCAGCAAATTTGCTATCTGGAGATCAAAACCTCTGAGTGTGTTTTTGTTTGTGGCTCTTAAAGCCCCAGTGGCTGATGGGTGACACACACACACACACAGACATAAACAGTGGAGCTGCCACTTAACTGCCGATGCAAACGGTCCTTTGATACAGGAGCTGGGTATAAACACTTCCTTTGTCACACACTGAGGTCACTCACACAAGCATCCAAAAGGTGAAGGACGTAATGTATGTCTCGCTTTCTAATGTTTAAATTCTGATCATCCAGCTGAGTGTACGGTCCATAATAAGGCTCCGGTGTCTGTAGGAACACACCCGAGGGTCGAGCTGTGTTTGCCCCTGCAGGCGTGCGTGTGGGGAACACCAACCCATTCGTCTTTTGATCGACGCTGTGGTGTAAACACAAGACGGGCCCATTTAACCTCCGGTGTCAGAATACACACATTCAGGTTTTTTTCTTGCCGCAAAGTGTGGGAGTGTGTCATGGAGCCGAGACAGGAAGAGGCCTCGTCGCGTCCTCGGGCGCCCCCCCCCCCCGTGCTTACCGTTCCTTACGAGGACAACGTCCACACTGAGCCGGCTAATTCTGAAAATGCTGTTGCCATGCGAATACGAACTCCGCTCTAAAGAAACCCAAAACAATCTGTTCTCCTTCGCTGTCATCTTTCGGCCAACATCTGCTAAGCAGCGGGAGAGTCGGCCCGGTTGACTCTGCTGAGCCTCAGATGGTTAAACTTTGCTTCAGTCTCCTCCTGCTCCGTGTTTTCATAGATCTGAACCTCGGAGTGAGCTGTAGTTGAGTTACATATTTTCCCGCGTCTGCTGTCGGACAACTGAATGAGCCCAAAGCAGTGGTTTGATTGCAACCTCCAACCGAACTGTCGGTGGTCGAGGTGCATTGTGGGTACCGTAAGGAAGATCATCTCTCTGGTTCTGCCGCATCAGGTTTTTCAAACTATCCATCGCGAGTCTGACTGTTATAGAAGTGGGGATCGGCATCATCATTTTCCTCTTCCCCTTTCTTTATTCTCTTCCACTTTGCTTCTTTTTCTCACCTCCGATTGACCTCTTGACCTCCTCTTTAACTCTCTCCACCCTCACCTGGTTTCTCTTTATTTCTCTCTCTGCATTTCTGCTTGTCTGCATCAACCTGTTCTTACTCTTCCTTCCTCTATCTTTCTCTGTACCCTCTAATTCTGACCCTCGCTGTCTCTCTCTCCCTCCGTCTCTCCCCCTGTCTGGCAGTCCAGACAGTAACAGACTTGCTCTTTTACTAATTCATAGTAAAGTTGGTTAAAGTCTGCAGGAGGACTTTAGACAGCTCAACTTTGTTCTTAAAGCAGCCCTGGTGTCACAAGACATTATGCGTGACCCACCTTCTCCCCTGGCTGCTCTTCTTTCCTTTTAATTTCTATTCCTTTTTTGTCTTTTATCATCTTTTTTGTTTGTCACAGTAACAACAGCAAATGTTTTGTAAAGGTATTGTAAGCAAATAAATGAAATGTGGTGACAGTTAACTTTTCACAGTTTGCAGGCACATGCAATATAATCATTCCTATGTTAAAGAAACCCCAACATGTAGCCCAAAGAGCCTTACATATCCTAATAACTCCTTTCTTTTACACAAACTTTATATTTAAGAGACAGGGCTGTCCTCTTACATTTCCTTCCCTTTTCTTCTTGTTTTTGCGTTCAAGTTCTGGTGGAAGTTTGACATACAATATATCCAAGTTGGGATCTCTGCTGCCACATGGCATTACGTTTTTAAATGTAATCTGGAAGACAAATGATAAACACAAAGCTTTAAGGAGGCTGCAGCTGGACGAGGTTTGAGCCCGTGTTGTTATCCGCATTTTAAATTTGTGCATTAGAAAATCGGAATGGAAATACTGCTTTTGACAAAGCAATTTCAAAATATTGCATTTTTCTTTTCATTGGAAAAGAGGATATGTGCCAAACGGGGGTGGTGATGGAAACACATTTGTATAAATAAAAGGTTGCGTCCCGCTCGGGCACGAGGAGCTGCTGGTCCAGGGAGCTCTGTATGCAGCCATGTGGACGAAACGGCAGAGACGTCGCGACACACAGACGGAAACACGAACAATCAGACTCAAGACACTTGATGTTGAACTGAGTATAAACAGCATGAGTCTGATTCAATACTTACTGCATAGTCCTTTTTTTGTTGTTGTTGTTTTTTGGTCATATCTGATGTATTGCAATGTCTCTAAAATCCTGCAGTTGGTCAGAAAATCACATCGACACTGTGAGCAACTTTTTGTAGCTGTCACTACTCCATCGTGAGCCTCTCAAAGCCGAACCTTAACCCCAATTGCAGGTTTGGTACAAAGTCTTGAAAGTTTGGAAAATGCTTGACGTTACCTGTTATGTTTTCAAGGTTAGGAATGTGCTTTAATTCGAATATACTCCTCGAAAAGTGTTTGATTTTCAACATAATCTGGAGTTTCATCGTCGACACAATCACTCATGTAAAGCAACAAGCTTAACATTTCAAATGAAACGATCCCGTCTTCATTTGTTTATTTATAGTAACAGTTTACAGTAGCTGTGATGATAAAGGCTGATTAAAATATAGAACCCAGATATTAGCCAGCACACACAGAGTTGACATGTTGAGGTGACGTTGTAATTTTGCAGACGTTTTCACTCGTCAGATGCGGAACAAACACTCGCAGTGTGATTTTTGTGACGCACCCGAGACCATGGTAAGCCATTGTGTCTGTCTGTTGTAATTTAACATACTCTTGCTGATGCCAAACTGTTGCATGTGAAAGACAAACGGACAGAACATGGCAACCAGCTAACAGCCATGGTGGCGACGCAGTGAAGGACAATGTGGAGAATTCACTAAAATGTCGCGGTGAAAGCTCCACCGCAGCAGAAGCACCTGGAAATGGTCAGATATTCCGCTTGTGAAGATTTCACCCGGGCCCTTAAAAGCCGAGGAGATTATGTTACTGAGATTGTTTTGGTAAAAACATCCTGGATGGGCTGAGAGTGCCGGGGTCAGAGGTTACTGTTTGGAGTAAAACTATATCGGCAGCCTGAGGGCCGAAAAAGAGAGAGACAGATGGAGAATGTGTTTCAGCTAGCACTGTGCCTTGTTGGCAATAAAAGCCTCCGAAACAACAACCGCGTCGCAGGCTTTGCCTTTGCAAAATTTAAAAAAAGTAGCTTCACACACAGACGGACTGAGATAAAGCGGGACGTGAAAACCACGAGTCCACTGTGCGAGTCTTTCTTTAATGTTGTGGGCTATTTATTTGACAATATATCAAACGTTTCAAACAGAGGTTACAGCCATTAATTGACAAGTTTGTAACAATAAATACAAAGATTTATCTACAACACCATATGTTTTGTCAGATTTACATCTGCTCACACAACAGGCTATATGTTACACACAAATTACAAAGATATAGCTTGAAGTCATCGAGGAGCGTCTATGGCTGGCGTCAGTCTCCTGCCACACCGAGAAGCTCTGATACAAACCTAAAATGACTGTTATGTGATATTTGCGTGATATTTACAAAAACCGAGCACGCGTGACAATAAGTCTGTTCGAGGTCATGTAACTACGCTGGAGGACAACTACAGCTACGTTATGTTGTTTTTGACCGAAAAGATTTTACAGGGTTGCTTTTAAGTTTAGTTTGATTTTTTTTCCTTAGAGAAATGTATTTGTCTGAATCTAGGATTACAATATCCACAAACGTTTTCCCTGCTGTAGTCGCATTTTAAAGAGTCCCTTAAATGATTCCGCTGGTGTTCCCCGACGTAGAAAGAGGGAGACAGTAGGAGTCTGGACAACGTCATGGTGATTGATTATAAATATGTGTCGCTGAGAAGTCACGTTGTCCTGTGGGTTTGTTATGGCGAGCAGCTATAAACTCCTTCGGTCAGCCGTCAGCAGCAGAGCAGCAGAGCTCGCTGAATTGATGTCTGTTACTGCGATGCTCCTTGGGAGATGTAGTTGGTTTGTGTTTTTACATAAACAGTCTTGTGCAAGTGAATTTAAATCTTTTTTTTTTTTTTTTTTTTTGGCTGTTTAAAATGTGTAAATCTGGAACCTTGGACACAAAGGCACCTTTTTAAAGCAAAATATTTCTCAAATAGGTCAATGCTTTCCTGACCTGTCTTTATTGTTGCTTCCTGGAAGGAGTTCAAGTTATTGTTAAAACAATCTCAGAACCTGTTGGCTATCGTGTGGGGGGGCAAGGGGCAATGGCCAATGCTTCTGGTGTAGCCAGCAGACTAACGGATATTTGGGCCAAGACTTCCTCTTCTGTGCGATGGTCATTGTTTAAAGTTCGACTAGCGTCTCGTAACCCATCGGCTATCATCTGATGACAATTACAAACACGGATACATTGTTAAAAAGCTAATCTCTCGGATTCAGAGATTGATAAAGGCTAAATTGTCAACCGACAATAGCCGACGGGATCTGAGATGGCATTTCATTTCTCTTTTTTTCCTCCACGCAGACCGTGTACCTGCACGCAACCAAAGCCAGCTCAAATGTGATTGGTCAATACTGCTCGGACTGCAAACGGAAAACCAGAACACTTTAGTTACCAACATCTTGTCCCCTGCCCACAGATTCTGCATTCATAAGCAGGTGTGTGTTCACAGAGATTATTGTTATAAGCATATAGGCACCAAATGTATTATTTCCCAGGTTGTGCCCAACATGGCTGACCCCCGCCGCCCTGATGTTAGTCGTCTGAGTGCCATAGGGGGACACTACTTGGTATACTGGTTGCGACAGCCTCGAAAGTTTTAAAATTATTGTGCACTTGTTAGGGCCAACTGGGCCAGGCGGCAGCGCTTCACACGGGTCATGCAAAATGACTGATGATTTATAACGCTGTATGAAACCACAGGATTGGTTCATGCAGGAACATATACTGGCTTAGCTCACAGTTACGAGTCTGCTTTGCCCTGTCTTTACTCTGCCCTGTTCTCCTGATATGGTCAGTGCTTTGGATTTGGAAGCAAGACAAATAAATCTCATGTACGTCACTGGTTTCTAAAGGAACTTTATTGACTAGGTTGTGTGATTTGCTGCATGCAACTAGAAGCACTAATGCTAAACTACACCTTGTACTCTGCACAGGTCGTTACGCAAACTGTGTATATGCACATGTCGACTTGTTGGACACAGTTCTGATCCAAAACGTCCAAAAGGAAAGTTGTTCCTCCGAACAACGTCCATCTCAAATCAGTACAACAGACAGAAGTACGAAACACAGCCGTGGGAATGAGATGCACACTGGGCTGTGGTGTGTGTATACACGGTTACTCAGATGAAGACAGGAGGTCGCGTACAGACACAAATCACAAAGTGCCACCAAAGGTAGAGGCCAACATGTACATTGTTAGTGTAGAGATGGGTTAATATTAGAACGTGTGCATATTTCACGTGATTGAGCGCACACACACACACACACACACAAGTCATGCCCTTATTAAAATGCCATAGCCAGTCTGTGTAGCAGTGAGGGCAGCCTCAGTGCTTCATCTCTTAATCATGATCACTGCCAACCAGTTTCTGTCTCTGGTTGCACCGCTGTCTCGGTGTCTCTCTCTTTCCCTCTTCCTCGGGTTAAGAAGCATAAAACGTCCTCCATCTCTAAATGTTAAAAATACATTTCCTGACTTCAGACACCACTCTGCTTTAATGTAAAATTCAATTCTTTTTACAACCTGGATTTTCCCGCTGGTCACCGTAATATGGCTCTTAGAAAAGAGACCACAGGGCGACCGTGATCCATTTTTAGATGATTGAGCTAAAGTGGGGATTTGTTTAAAACCTGTCTGGTTGTTCAGTAGGAACACTCCTCTCCAGAAAATTGACAGCATGCTTATTTGAAGTCAAAGTCTCCTGTGTCTGGCTGTTTTAATCATTTGGTGATATTTTAATATTGGTAATTATGTTCAAATTACTTACAACAGGCGCTTTCGGACCAAACAGTTCTGGGGACTCCCTGAAGTCTACATTCCTTCAAGGGCTTTTTTTTTTTCCTGTTTGCATTCGTACTGCAAATAGAAACGTTGAAGTGATGTAAGCCGGCCGGCCGGCTAGCGGTTGGCATAGCAATGCCAATCAAGATGCCATTCTAGGAACTACGATCTTTCCCAGTTCTTGGGGGACACGGGTGGGGGGGTCCTCCAACTGTTCTTAGAACTATGAAAACGTTCCTCCGGTCCGAAAACGCCTGTTGGAGAAGACCAGGGTTGGTTTCTTTAAAACATTACAACAATTGTTACCTAAGTTAACCCCACCGTGAACATTCACAGAGGCATCAGAAATGCACACGTTCCTTTTAGAACACGTGTCTGGGTATTTTGTCATTTAGGTGTGACAGTAGTAAAGTGAGGTCTAAACTACAATGGGACGCAGATTGGATGACCCAAATGTTGAGTTTGGGAATTTTTTTTTTTTTGACAAATAATAGTTAAAATATGATGAATGGACATCTGACAGCCTGATTCAAGAAGAGCAAGCGACAGTTTGGGTCAAGAGGTTTCATGACTAGATTGACAACAAAATAAATACATTCAGGAGCTTTGTTAACTATGAGACGCAGGTAAAAGCTGGCAAGTGGACCTCGAGTTAAGATTTTCCTCAAACTGTTGAGTACTGTTTTTCTGACAAATGTGTGGTGTTTTTGTTCGCCATTTCTTGTGCGCAAATTCTGATTGCACGTAACACGTGGATGCAAACCCAGGTCTGATGTCTCGTGACAAAATTATTCCAGTATTCAACTCTTTCAAACACTGTCAAGTGTCAACAAGAAAAAGAGAAACTGACAGCCGAAGAGGAAAAGACGAGAGGGAAAGAAATCGAGAGGAAAAGGTCAAAGTATGGATGGAGAGAGACATTCGAGTAAGGAGTCGAGTGCCAACGAAAGAAACGCAGGAAGAAATTTAAGAAAGAACAGAGGGGGATAAGGGGAAGAAAATGTGATATTCATGTCAGGAAAAGAAGGAAAGAAGGAAAGGGAGTAGACAGGAGGTTAGAGGAGGAGGTGAAGAGAGGTAAGGAGGGAGGAAAGTAGCTGACGAAAGGTGAAGCAAGGGACAGAATGGAGAGAAGAAGGGATGAAATAACTGTCATAAAGATAAAAATAGAGATAGATGATTGGCCCAGGAGATGTGGCGTGTACACACACGCACACACACACACACACACACACACACACACACACTGACCCGAGCGTAAGCTAGCAATCGTCTCAGAGAGTGGTGGTTGTCCTCTTGCTGAACTCACAAACATACACACACACACACACACACACGGTTCACATGGTGTTCAGGACACTCCCATTGGGATGAACTGTCATCGTCATGGTTACTGTCTAAGTTGGGACAGAAAACACACACACACACGTACCAGTGGCCACCAAGCACACTAGCAAACTAAAGTCCTAAGTTAACACTCGTGCATGTGTGTGTCCACAATTAGTCTCTCTCTCTCTCTCTCTCTTTCTCTCTCTCTCTCTCCCTCCCTCCCCCCCAGTCAGTCTCAGTGTCTCTCTCTCAGTTGGTCCTCCTGTGCTTCCGGTGCCAGAGTGCGGTCGGCAGGTTCTGGCAGCCCTGGTACTCTCGTCGCATCTCGTCGTCCGTCAGAGGCGGCGTGGCGTTGCAGGGCGCGCCTGCCAGCGTCACGTTTAAAAGGCCGGCCCACGGCTCCAGGAGGCGAGACATCCCAGGACCCTGATGACATCATTGGTGGGAAGGAGTTGAGGGGAAAAAAAAATTAAATACCAAATTTCCTCAGATAGCAGCCGCTATCCTGAGCTGCAGATGGTACCAGGTCTTTATCTGAAGCAGGCTTGTATTAGAGGAAGGTTGTTGTTACTAATTTCCTCTGTTTGATGAGTATAATTGTTCATATTTTAGTATGAAGCCTCATTTTGATCTGCTCCTGTTTGCCCTGTTAAAGTTACCGTATCACGCTGTTACTCAACACTTCCTCTGTGAGTTTCAAACTAAAAGCCTTCTAGGTTTTTCAGTGGACAGAAACCCTTACCCTTCTTTTCTTACCAAGGCTTTTATTGTGTAACATTTGTGGAAAACAAAATTACTTGCAAAGTTCCCGTACAGAGCTTGAAATCTAAAACATACAGTTTGGCTGAGACGTCAACACGCCTGCAGTGGCTGAAATCAGACAATTACACTTTAGATGAATAATCCCGAACAACAGTGTTGAAAATAGCGTGATTATGTTGTTGAGTTTATTAAATTAAAGAAATGTCAACATACTGCATTAGTTGGCGTGCACATAATATGACAGCCACCAGGAGTTTATCCAGCCCTGTTTTTTCCCCGGCCTGTATGGGAGGCCAGCCTTTATTTGTTTGTGCTGACCACACCCCCGGCTGTTACTGGAGGCCCGGCTTTTACTCCACCACCGGTTTTTATTTAAGGAAATGCAGAATGATAAATTACCTTTCCCAGGTGGTCCAGCAGGCAGGTCGCAGGGCTGATGTAGGACCAGCTGCTGCTGTCCTCCCAGCCAGGGTTCAACCTCTGGTGGTTGTGGGTCTGCCTCATCTGGCTCTGGATCAGAACCACATTAAGGTGCTTCTGGGACCCTCGCAGCCTCTTGGACAGAACACCGCTGTAGCTCTGATCCACAAACAGCAAAACCCGAGTCGCCCTGCAGCCGGCCAGGTCGGCCAGCAGCTCGTTGACTGAGTACCGCTCCTTCAGATCAGCCTGGAAATAGAGAGGGAGGACGAAGAGACACAGGTCATATTATTGGAAAACTCTTATTTGGTCACCTCAAACTGAGACAAGTTTCAGATGGATGGTCAGGGTGTGCAGAGAGGAGTGAGATAAGAGAAAGGGGAACACACACACATGCGCTGTATAGACAAGATGTGATAATTGTGCTTCTTTATTGTAGTGTAAAAGTGGAATATCCTGATCCTGAGCCATCACATATTCCTGCAATTTATTTTGCATTTGGATGATGCCTGTTCGCCATGTGTGTAGGTGTCTCTCTTACAATGCCGTTGAGGTTGGCGTCCCACAGCAGCATGGTGCCGTCGTTGCGCGTTGGCGAGTTCAGGTAGAGAACCAGCGTGTCGGCACAGTGCTGCTTCCTGCAGACGTACGACACGTGGTTACGAATCACCGCTTTCTCCGTTGCCGAGTACACACCCTCTACATCCTCTGTGAGAGGAGGAGACGGGGGAGAGGAGTCAGTCCTGTTGTAGATACAGTCAGTTTGGTGGAGATTTGCTGTTTTACTTTGCACCCAGAGGAAAACCTGCTCACAACTGGCTTTTCTTTGTCTACTGTGAAATTAACCCTACTTCTGTTTAGACATATCTACATTCTGAGCTGTTTCTTCTAAACGTTCGTGCTTTTGCTCCTGTTTGCGGCCAACATAAATTGGAAGAAGCTGAGAAAAAAAAAAGACAGTTTTAACAGGGAGGCTGTTCGAGGCCGCCGGCTGAGGCGATCTACTAGACCACTTCCAAAACCTTCTGTACCTAATGATCACTATGTAAAATATGTAAATTAATAGGGGTAAAAAATACTGGAACGTACTATTGTTGGACAGAAATTCGGCCAGTGAGACAGAAACAATAGGTTCTGGCGTGCAACGTTCTCCTACCAGGAAGCTGTCCGCTGCTGGCGAAGAAGGTCTTGATGTGATCTTTATGGAAGCCATTGTTCTGCAGCATTCGGTAGAACTTCTGAAGGTTCTGAACATGATGCTGGAACGTCATCTGCTGCTGCCAGCTGCCTGCAGTGTACATGCAATACACACCGAGGGCACCGTGAGTCAGCACAGCACTCGTGGCTTTATTAGCGGTTTGATTTTGATTAGCCACAGGGGAGCGACTTTCTACCAGTCACACGGATATGTGATTGCAGAAAGGCGCCAATGGTGTTCAGACATGCGGGTGGTGCTGGAGGCCTGTATCTTTGCCAGAGTCCATCACTATTATGAGCCAGTGTTTTGCCTTTTCATACCAAGCAGTTAACATTACAAAATTCATGCACTCCCGAAAGTCTTATAGAAAGCTGGGTTGCATTATAAATGATCCAAAAAGGCTTTTCAGTTCCACCTTTTGAAGGTATGAGAACCCGAAACATCATAGTGGTGTTTTTACTATATTTGATGTTAGTTCATATGTCCAACAAAGCTGCAGTGTACAGTTAATAGTTTGTTAGCTTTTATTAAATCCACGGTAATCATAATATGAGGTGATTAACTATATTTTAGCACTAATAGTAGTGTTTCAGAAAGGTTTGAAATGTTATTGGGACATTTTTGGCTGCAATAATCGTCGAATGAAAATGTGACACAGGCATAAGTCTCAGTCCTGGTTACTGAAGTTTGCTTTGTTGATGGAGGTAAGAGAGTAAAACATCAGTCACAATGTCACGACCGCACCAAGACAGAGCAACTAACAAAAAGAGGATTTTAAGAAAGCGAGTGGGACACGTCCCCCGCAATGCCCAGTTGAGCTCCGTAGTTAATTTAACACTTTTCAACGCTTTGCAATCTTCTTTATTGAAGATTGTTTGTGTTTTGTTCCATTAAGACCTCATTAAGGCTTAACATTAAACGGAGGGATGTGTTGGGGGGCACGTTTGCCCAGACTGATTGGTGTCTCAGGCTGTCAAACCGCTTGTTATCCCTCCTCAGTGAGCAACAAATTCCAGACATCAACTGAGAACAATGCAAATCTGAAGAAACGCGCACAAACTGTCCCACCTGAGATGAGCACGGCGTGGTCACAGGTCTGGTAGAGTCGGCAGGAGAGGTGAGTGGCCAGCGGCTGCTGGTGGCAGCGTCTGGTGTTTTTGTTCAGCTCGCAGCTGGAGACGGGCAAACTGGGAGAGCTCATCGGCAGAGGCTGAGGGCAGCTTGCAAACTCCGCGTGGTCTGTAGGAGGCGGCGGCACGTTCAGAAATGACAAAGGAGCACAGAAAATGCACAGGCGCTCTCTGTTGAAAGCAACCGCTAAATAAAGCAAGAGCCCCGGTGCTGAAACATCCAGCACATTTCGTGACAGCAGGTCCAATCAAACCTGGCATGTAAACTCGGTGGGTAGTTGGATGAAAAGACTGATATCACCTTAACGTGTATTCAGTAGATGCCCAGGATGTCTTTAGCCTAGCATTTAGCCTGGAAGCAGGGGGAAACTGCTGGCCTTCAATAAAGATATAAGTAGATGATAATAATGATGGTAGACCTTCTTCTATTTGTTATTTAAAAAGAGTTGGCTGGGTTTTGTTCAGACCTGCTGAACCCTGATAAAAGAATCGATGTCAGACCCACCAACACATCTGAGTCTCTGCGTTCGGTTGCTGTCTCCGACTCCGACCACCAGTGGAAGGAAGTGGACTTCACAGAGCCCTCCGATGGCCCGCTCGCCCAGATGGCTGCCACCGCTAGCGGTGATGGCACCGCCACGCAGCGCCCCACCTGCCAGCCGACCATGTCCATTACCCATGAGCCTCTCTGGCCCGGCTTGCCGACGCTTCAGCTGGTTCTGACAACGGCCCTTCAAAGCCAGCGTCAAACACTCCTCACCTGAAGACACAGAAGACACCGTCAGCTTGGCCTCCCCTTCTCTGCTGAAAAGGTCAGCCCGTATTATTTTGCAAGTTAATTAAATGCAGCTCACCTTTTTTTTCTGGGGAAAGATATTAGTTTGGGGTTCCTCCAGTCTACTTTAATTGATTACTATTTTCTCTCCAACTCATTTTATTCTCCCCACTTCCTGAGCTTTTACCTTCTATACTTCTCGTCTTCTCCTCCTCTGCGAACCAAACCTCCCTTTTTCTTTCTCCCTCTCCAGGTTTAATGAGGTCTAAATAAAGTTTCGCTCTAAAAGACTGTGGTCCACATCCATCTGCAGGACCCAGCGGGGGGGCACAGTGCTGTATGCGTGTATGAATAATTGACAGGTGTGGTGTTCGTGTAACACGGGCCCAAATTCACCTCAACATCTGGCCCTAACCTCTCTCACAGCGGGAGGTCAACAACTTGCACTTTCAAAAACGTCTCTTTTACGGGACTTGTGAGGACAATCGCAGAATACATTCACTGCCTGTCCCCTTGGACTTTTTCTACATGAATAAAGCACTTTGGAAACACTTCTTTTACTCTCCCATTTGGCCTTATATCCGCAGTAAAGCCATTGTTTGCCACCACCAAAAAGGGAATATTTTCTTAGGAACTCTGATGTTTGATCGCTTTTACAAATATCACCAAAATGCCTTTTAGTGTCACATAACAACTATCTGTCTCCTCCTGAATTTTACTGTGATCACTGTTTAGACATTGTGCGGTTTATAAGTAAAAAATTGTGATTTGATCTATGGTCAAAAATGCTACCAACAGCTCGGGGTTTACAGTAATTCAATTTACAGTGTGATTGGAAAAAATACCTATTTGGATTTACCCAGGTAAACCCTTCCTCTAAAACTTGAAGGATAGTTTTATTATACTTTGGTTCTTATTTTCAGTGCTTTCATACCGTTGGCCATTTTGTAGCTGAACTGGAATTGTCCTTTGGTTTAAACCTAATGTTAAACTTACTGCAAGCTCTTAAACAGTTCCTAAAGATGTGAGCAACCAAAACTAAATATATATATATATTTTATATTAATATATAAAATGATTTGGGATTGAACTGGAAACAATCAATGGTAGACTGAAGATGAGCCTGAGTTGTGGTGGAGCCAGTGGGGCTTAGAAAATTGTGTCATCTGTCATAAGAAAGGACATTTAAGTACTGATTAGGAAGAATAATATTATGAATAATGTAAATTGTAATGGGCCTAGAATAGACCCCTGCGGCACACCGTTAGTGATTACTATTACCACTATTTTTGCTACTGTCCATCTGATATTACCACCACATCTATAACAATACAACTCCTACTATGACTACTACTAGTTGATCACTACCACTGCTACCATTACTAATGCTAGTGCTACAAGCTTAAAGCTGCCAGCACTCCCAAACTGACAGACAGGTCTTTAATACAAGAGTTAACACAAATACATTTTGTAATATTTGTTAATGCATCCAAAAAATTGACCTTTATTTTCAAATAATAAACTTTTTAACAGCCAAACACACCTGCAGGTAACGGGTAAGTTAAACAAAGTAAACAATGACTTAACAGTGCACAGAAAGGCCGTCAGTGTCTGCTGACTCACCCAGGTAAATGCCATCCAGGTGGGAGCATCTCTTCTTCGTCACATTCACATCCACATAGAAGAGGACTACTGGGTGTCCAAAGTTCTCCCCGGGGCTCGGATCCAGCACCAACACAGCGTCGTGGGCCGTGGAGTCGGGGAAAGGCTGCTGCTGCTGTTTGTTGGGACCTTCCCCTCCATTCAGCACCTGGCTGACACTGAAGCCTCCCCGCAGTTTGGAGCTCACCGTCCCACCTGAGGAGTCCGGCAGGATGGCCAGAACTTTGTCTGAGTTACCTGGAGGGTTTTGGAAGAAAATTAACTATACAAGGCATGGTAAGAGATTACTAAATAAAAACCTAGGCTTGAGCATAGGTTACTACATTTATTATAGTAATACTAGGGTAATACAATATACTGTAGGAATACATCAGCGCACTTTAAGAGTACCAGGAAGAAATAGAAGTATCTTTTATGTCCACAGAAATCATACATATACGCACTCTCAGACCCAATCGTTAGTGTAAATATTATAGTGATAATATACTGATATCATCAGAGGTACAATATACGTTTTCAAACAATAACTTCACTTTCACCGTAACTATATTGAGTAACACAGTGACAATATAATACCATATAATAGAGAAACAATAGCTTTAAATTCAACATGGTCACTTTATACTGAAATTGAGTAACATCTGTAAAACTAAATCTAATTGTGTAAGTGAAATTCAGTTTATATCCATTTAAAATTACTTTTATTTGCTTCTATTATCTGATAATTTAATACATGTAAGATTTTAGGCTTTTACCCATAAGCCTTTGTTACAGCAGACATTTTGACCTGTCATGAGAAAATCACATTTTGTTACTAATAACATTAAAGATGGCTCTGTGTGTGACCGTGAGCCAGCATACCAGGACCCTGAAACTGAGGCAGCTAGATGGAATTCAGCCATCCTTAATTTAATTATTTACTCCAGTGCTTTTTCTACTGTGGCATGCCTACTGTGGGGAAAAAAGGGCTATTGTTAACCCAAATTTTGATTAGTTACTACAGAAACAAGCAATGTATTTTGATAAATAAGCTAATTTAAGGTTTGAGGTAACACGACATTTTGACATGTTTTTCACCCATCCTTCCTTTTTATCACACTGCAATTTAATTATTATAATAAACGATTGGAACAAATTCTTAGTACATTATGAAGTGTTCTGGCAAACGTAAAAATTTGATTTATTTCAAGTTGCAAATGGCAAATTCGGACTCTTTCAGTTGTTCTTCTTACGGACATAGACACCGCCTTTGCGCCCATTAATCAGTAGGATCACCAAACCAATCTCTTATTGCATCCTGTTGCAAGTTGCTTTCACCTCTATTTTATTCCTTTATCATTATAAAACTGATTTCATTGTGTTTCTCCCTGTTTAAACACTTGAACACATCTTCACCTTGTTTGATGTCCTCACATTTGGCCTCATAAACCGCAAATAAGCACCACCAAACGCACAAAAAGCCCCCCCAGTGACGTGTGACCTTTGACCTCCGTACCTGCGGCTGCGCGCGGCTCCGATGCGTAAACGGCCACGGCGGACAGTGGCAGGTGGGTGAGCCGCCGGCACTCGGCCTCAGAGAGGGAGGACACGCGGAGGCACCGCTCCAGCTGGTCCCACTGCAGGGACTGGAGGCCTGAGCGGACCCAGCGCTCCAGCCGGCCCGGGGCCATGCTTCCCGCCGCAACATGGAGGGCGAGGATGGAGAGGGGCGCTGCAAGAAGCACCAGGAGCCTCATTGTCACACCTGCGTCCTTCTTGATTTTCCCTTTTTAACTGTTTGTTCTTTCTTGTCTTCTCTTTTTTTTTTTGTTCTTTAGTCCTCCCTCGTTTTGCTCTTTACTCCTGGTTCATGCTTTTCTCCTTTTTTTTTTTTTAGCTTTCCCACCTCTTCTTCTCTGTATCCCCTTTAAACCTCCTTGTCCTCTTTTTTTTTTACCCAGATATTTCTCTTTTCTGCTTGAGTTTTTTCTCTTAATCTTTTGTAA
The DNA here is from genome assembly GCA_036023855.1 of Gadopsis marmoratus. Lineage (NCBI taxonomy): Eukaryota > Metazoa > Chordata > Actinopteri > Centrarchiformes > Percichthyidae > Gadopsis > Gadopsis marmoratus. Next base: position 24,191 of record JAVQJF010116220.1, read on the forward strand.
ACTTCTTATTCCTTGACTTTTTGGTTGGTCCTTGAAACTGCTCCTCTGTCCTCAGACACTTTTAGTTAGTGTTCTTCCCTCTCTTTGATAATTTGTTAAAATCTCCAAAACCCAAAACAGACTCTTTTCCTTGATTCTTTCAGCTGACAAGCTGATATTCCTTCTTCCCCCTTTTAGTTGCTCCTTTTTCTTCCTTCTTTATCTGGACTTGTGGACTTTTTGTTTCTTCTTTCCATCTCAGTGGATGCAACAGACACCAGCATCCTCTTTTGCCTTCTTTTCTCGCGTCACTTTTCCCCTGTTATTCCTTTCTTCTTCTGGGTTTCGGAGCAGACAATATATTCAATATAGTCCCCAAAGGTGCCAATTAAATTCTTTTGGTTGTTCTTGTCTTTTGTTGATAGACTGACTTTTCCTCCCCCTCCTCCTCTTGTTCTTCTTCTTCTTTTTCCTCTTCTTTATTCCTCTTTGAAGGAATGATTTATTCAACGGACCCGGAGCGGCTTCAGGCTCTGTGTTGGTTTGGAAGGTGATCGATCATCCTGGAGTAAGAAAATGTTGTCGTGATAAACAAAAGTCAGATCTCCGAGGACAGATCCTGTTTCTTGTTCTACTACAAGCAGCTCTCAGACACTTGAGACTGGATCGTCCAGGACAGAAGCACTCCTGCTGCTCAGCCCGCTCACTGCTCAGCTTCAGTCCGCTCGCTCTCTCCTGCTCTCTTTATCTCTCTCTCTCTCTCTCTCTCTCTCTCTCTCTCACACACCACTCTCTCTCTGTCTCTCTTCCTCTGTCTGCAAGCTCTGACTTGCCAGGGAGAAAGAAGGGAGGGTATGAAGATGGAAGAGTTCAGGAAAGGATGAGAGAGGTGGGGGGCTAGAAAAAGAAAGGGAAGAGATTAGGAAGGAAAAGGGGGAGGCAAGAGTAGAGAATGGACAAGAGGGAGGGAAGAAAGAAAAATAGGTGAGGTAGGAGAGAAGAAGAGAGGGACAGGCAGGAAGGAAGGAGGGGAAAGGTGAAAGAATAGAATGGAATGAGTAAAGGATAGGAAAGTGCAGAAGTGAGAAAGAGAAGGACAGGGGAAGGAAAGAGGAAAGGAGAGAAGGAGGAGAGCAAAAGTAAGGCAGGGAAGAAAAAGAGGAAGAGAAACGGAGGAAGTGAGAAGAGGCAGTGGAGGAAGAAGAGAGGAGAGAGATGAACAGGCAGAAAGAAGAAATGGGGGAAGAAAAGTGAAGAGGAGGGAAAGGGTGAAAGAAAGAAAAGAAGGGAAGGAGAGAGGAAAGGATCTGAAACTGTGAGAAAAAGAGGGAAGGGAAAGGAGTGGAAAATGAAGGGAAGGATGACAAAGAGGAAAGAAGGGAATGAGAGAGGTTTTGAAATGGGAAGGGAGTGAGAAGAAGAATGGAAGAACGGGGAGAGGGAGGAACAGAGGATGGAAGGATGGAGTAGTGGGAGTAAGAGGGGGGCAAAACGAGAAAGCAAAGGATGAGAGAGAACTTATAAAAATGGGACATAAAAAAGAAGAAATGGTTTCTGCCTTTTGACTACAACCGAGTTTACCCGTTTTAAAAAAGTAACTATACATTTTCATGTGAAGCCAGGGCTCCTTCCCATAGCAGCACCTGGATGCCGGATACTCATCAGCTGCTATACACCAAATCCTCACACACACACTGTATATATACTCAAAATATATACATTATTATATTAATATTATTTTATCTTACTTTTCTTGCGATCTCAGAATCTAGAGAGTTTGTTTTTTGTTGGGTTTGTTTGCCTGCATGCTTCTCGTGCCGCACTCCCCTCCCGTCCAGCTGGTGGCGGTAAGGCACCAAGTTGGTTCGCCACCCGCCAATAAACACTGAAAAGAAAGGAAGACGAACGACAACCCTCCATAGACGATCTTCTTGCCTTGATGTGCCACTCGGGCTTTTCAGCTACCTGCTGCAATGTGAGCAAGTCGAAGCAGCAGTAGCGCTTCGCCAGACCAGCATGTTGGGGACATTACAGGAGACGAAGTAGGTATTAAGATATGTGTGTGTATATATATATATATATATAGAAAAAATATAGCAAGGCTATTGTTTCATTGTTGACACCAGTGGGTCTCCCCATGACCGTCGTTGCTAAGCTAACGCTGTGTGTGCGGAGCAGCGGTAAACAGAAACGGACGTTAGGTCACAGTTGCATGTCAGGTCCGTACTATTAAATCGGAAGGACGAGTGCGCCTCCCTTTTGTCCCTCTTTAAAGAATCCGCTGGCCGCACAGTCAGCCTGGCCGGAGGCGAGTTCGCTGTTTCAAGAGAATTACAACAGACGTGTTGGTTAGCTGGCGGTAAGCTACGTGTCCTGTGTATATTTACGGCGAGTGCACACGCGTGGAAGTACCTGCCGTCACTTCGACACCGGCGTTTCAAGCAACTTTCAGCACACGGGTCAGCTGCCATGCGTGCTGAAAGGGCCGTTCACAAGACGCAGGTAAGAGGGAAAATGGCCAACTTCTGGCAACACCCGTAAATCTAATGTATCTAGGATACGGTAGCTTGCTTTAGCTCTCGCCGGTCCGTTAGCTCCGTTAGCTGGCTCTCGCCGGTCCGTTAGCTCCGTTAGCTGGCTCTCGCCGGTCCGTCAGCTAGCTCACGCATCAATGATGGTGTGTCTCATCAATGCTCCTCAATACAACTTTCTACACAAACGTCATACGTTTGGCAGCACCGAAGGTGAAGCAATTAATTGCACATTTTAGGCTTTTAATTGAGTTGGTTGCTATTTTAGCACCTGCTCGGTGCTTTGCCGTTTGTATTTATGTCGGTGTTTCCCGTTTTCTGCCTGTCGGAACAACAGCATCTGGACATGTGTGCTTTCAAACAGCCGGTGAAAGGATCCCAGGTAGCTTCCAGCATGGGTTTCTGCACTAAAGAGGTTTTGAGCGGCTTTCTTTCCATGCAAGAGGGAATCCTTTACGTGGCAAGGTTTCCTCTTCTGATCTTTGCCCATCTCTCTGCTTGTGTGGTTTCAGTGGTGAAAGCTGTTGGGTTTATTGCCTCCTGAGGAGGATATGAGGACTCTGAGGACCACCGCTTTCTCGTCCAGGACCTGCCACCTTTTGTAGTGCGGAGCCACGTATGGCGGCCTTGGGCAGGCTGAAGCTTGCATTTCATCCCCAGAGTTGTTGAGGAGGAGGGCAAACGGCTTCTGGCTAGTAATGTCCTCAAGACTCTTTGACTCCGCCTCGGTCTTGTACCAGACTCTGAGTGTGACTGTTAGTTAGAGGGGGAACCGCTGTGCCTCAGGAACAGAACCTCGCTTGAACCTGTCTTGTCTGAATGTCACGCGGCGGCTGCACGACCCTGCATCGCTGACCTGCAGCACAGGTGCTGGGCCCAACCGTTGCACTTGCTGTCACTGCGTCTGTGGCGGCAGTTATGTTTGCTGATTCCTCAAGAACTTGTAGTCGATCTGCGGTGGCCAACAGAACATGTACAGCCCCATCCAGCTGGAGCTGACATAACAAAAGTAATTCCTACAGAGGAACCACTCATTGAGGAGGGGAGCTATCGGGAGGAACCGGGTCTTTTCAGGGAAGAGAACCTTCCTCCACCTCAGCTTTCCGTATTGTCCTGACTGTTAATTCCTATCCTGCCTATCAGTCTCCACCCAAGACCTCCGCTCCTAAGCTTACCCCTTTTTAGAAATAACCACATCTTCATTGGGCGGTGCCATGCCCACCAACCAGTCTTCCCCGTGGGGTGGGGGGAATCTTCGAGCTTGCTCCAACGCGGCTAGTCCCACTACTACAACCTCTGTCGGTGCACACGCCAAGACAGTTGCGGCCACCAAAGTGCCTTTTAGTCACAATTCCTTTGAACTATCCAGGAGAAAGGATCAAGCCAAACCTCCCTCCTCTGATGTTGCCTCGTCTGCTTCCCCCTTGAGGCAGTTTGTGGTTTCTGTATGGGACAATGGGGACGGAAATAAAACCAACACCCAGAGCCAATTCACCGCTGTGCCAGATGGGTCTCCAGATCTGCCACGACAACGTAACGGGTGTCAAGTAGTGGCAACTGGACTGAAGCAGGCTGGTGGCTGTGCCCCTTCCTCCATCCCCAAGAAGGAGTGCCAGATTGGGTTTAATGTCCAAACCTCCCAACCTGGAAACGCTGTAGCACGGAGCAGGCGTCACGCTGCCGCAGGTGATGGGCTGTTGGGTTTGGAGGCTCTTTTGTCAGTTTGTCATCGAGACCTGGTCAGCAAAGGACCGCCCACTCTGCAGCAAACTAGCAAGGTGATGGTGAGTATTGACGTTTCCTAACTCTTAACATGCCGCATGAGTGAACTTCAGTCTATTTAAAAAAATACTTAAATTTCTGGAGCTCCTGCCTCCTGATGTCTATTTAGATTTGCCATCTGCATCTTGCCCACCAAGTAATCAATATCTGTATAGTGAAGGACATCATTTCGCATTGATTAATACAGCGGGAAATTACGATTTCATATAGAGCTAACTCCATAAATTGTCCAGACTGATGTATCATTATTGGTGCACGTGGCAGCATAAACGTAACAAGAAACTGCAGTGCAGAAATGTCAAACTTGCTTTGAGGTTAAGTGTCACTGTTACATAGCTTGTTCACCAGAGGGCACATAATGTTGTGTTAAAACAACCGCAGCTATTGGAAACTATATCCACATCTCCTGAATGTCTGTGTCGGCCTCAAAAATCCAGTGTCAGTTGGGCTATAGTTTCATATGAAATGCATGGCAAGCATTATTATTTTGATCCATGAAGCTGGCAGGAAGGAAACATTTTAGTCAGTTAATCAGTTCTTTGTTGCACATACCGTTGCTGGTGATGAAAGCTTTCATTTTAATACCTTAGAGCTGAGCTGTCTCTTTAGTGCAGCAGTACCCGGCCTTGCAATTACTGATTTTATGTTGGCGTTCCAGAACGTCTTGCATTAAGCAAGCTTCGTGTAAGTCCACTTTACACCACCACGTGTAACCTTTCCATGTTCTGTCTCCTTAGCGTGAAGCTGCAGACTGCTCCTCGTCACCCTCAGTGCCTCCTCTATGCCTTACTCTTTGTGACCCCCAGGGGGCAGCATTGGGAAAGGATGCCTCCAGCCCTGCCGGCACAAAAGTAGAAAAAAGAGAAACGACAGCTTCAAGGAGGAGCCATTCGGCTAAAGCGGCAACAAAATGCAGTCGGGCACAAAACGGCTGCACAACATCTTTAAGCAATCGGCTGCTTGTAAGAGGTGGTCCTCGAGCGGCGGTGGCAGCGAGTCCAAACGGCAAGTCCCAAACAACAGCATCACTAGGCCTGCACAAGCAGGCCCCAGAAAGTCACCAGCCACCGAGAAGAACCTCGTCCACATGCAGAAGAATCAGCTTTCCAAACGGCCCCATGCCAACTGTGCTCAGTGCCACTCAGGATGCCTTTACAGGTAATCCGAAATTATTATTTCAGTCTGACACGTACTGTAGCTGAAAAAGAAAAACCCAGGGCAACGGGCAACTACTGAATCTCTGCAAACACATTGAAGTTTTACAGGATTATTCACGCCTACATGAAGTTCTGCCAATAATGAGCTTATCAGAGCAATAAGAACTTCCTTAAGAAACTTTGTTAATGCTCATCTTTTGAGCCAGAAAGCTGCTGTTGTGTTAAGAAAAGAATAATATTATTGGAGGGGGGGGTGATGTCACACACTTCATGCACCAATTAGGTTTTAGTTAAATTTGAGTCAGAATCTGATGACAGTTGATGGGTTGTTTTTCTGTCATTTAAAATCTGATCGGACCGCTCCCACACAGTCACCTGGTGAAGCAGGTAAACTGAGCTTTTGAGTATTAAACCCTTCACATTGATTGCTGCATATTTAGCATTAGATGTTTAAACGTTTTAGGGAAATACTAAGGGTTTTAAGCCAGGTTTTCAAGGGATTTAAAGTAATGAAAACATGTTCAGGTAGGAGTGTATGCTTAATTTGTTCTCCCCTGCTATACCATGCAATATTGGAGTACATATGATTCGTGTATTCAAGCAGCTAGCATGAAACCAGGAATGGATGCTCTGCCTGCTCTTTCCCTCGTAGATGTGGCCTTCTGTCCTGCAGGAGCCTTGATGGGCTCCGTGACCACTCAGATCTCTGCAATCCACCTAACCAGGCAGGGACAGCCTGCCTCCACGTCATCTTCGACTACATTCCCATCCTCACCCTCGCCAACGGAGGAGTGTCAGGTTGGAGAGACTCAGCTTTCTGGGTGAGAAACGGCTAATTGCTTCTCAATCAGTAGATGCAGTCCTGGTTTTTTTCTTTTCTTTTTTTATTGTCACTGAATATTTCGCCTGCTTGTTGATTGTTTCCAGCCAGGAGTGTGTTATGCAGGTGGATGGACTTGAGGAGGAGCTTCCTGATGAGCTGGAAAACACCTGTAGTGACGACGGCAAGATGTTTAAAATATACACACACACACCGGACAATCTTAACTTTTGAAATAGTGAACTTCATTTGGAGAGAAAATACACATAATAAAGCAATACTAGGTCTTGTGGCATGTTTTGGTGTATGCTCTTTCCAGCGTATCTGCGGGGTCTTAAAAGGTATTAAATCAGTTTAGCAAAAAGTAACACCCTTGAAAAGTATTAAAACGGGTGTTTTTTGTAACATTTATTCAGACAGATGACAAATGTTGTATTTCTTAGGCCAAATAGAAATGTTAATGTGAGTATGTGGCTATTACGTGTAACAAACCTTGCCTTTGGGTTAGTCACCACTTGTAGAGTTTTGTTCCCGGCCGATCTGAATTATGTCAAACAAAGACTCAAAATAAATGTACTGATATAGTTCTGTAAATGTAAGTTACGGTGTGTTGCTGATAACCAGTAAGAACTTGTGGCGTTGCAGTCTTAAAATGTGCTGGTCTGGATTTGTAGCCATGCACTGCGTTCAGCAGCACACTCTGCCATCACATGTACAGATAAGATACTAGGTCCGATTTCAAACATGTTAAGAAATACACAATAGAAATGACTGGATAACTCGGAGAGTGAAGATGAGGCATGAGAGGAAAATTCATTTTTGCTGGGTTTTTTTGGAGGGAACTCAAATGGAATCTTTTGTGTTGTTTTTTTCGTTGCTCAGTTCAGTGTTAAATGACTCGACTCGTTTAATCAAAGTTCCACTCCATTAAATTGCTTATGATTATGGTAAAAAGTGTATTTCTATCTGCACATGACATGATAAATGTAGCCTGAGCAAATTACCCCTGTATTTCCACTTTTATATCCGTTATTTGCTCTGTTGACCGCTGATTTTTAGTTGCCTTCTGTCGTCTTCAGATGATTCAGACTGTTTGTCCATCAATGGCACCTCATCCACAGCATCCATTGGTCTCCCTTCTGGGTAAGATGCACCCTGTAACCACACACACTTAATTCTATTTTTTAATTCATGTTGACATTTAATACAACCACAAGAACATACACACTGACTGACGCAAAGCTCTGCAGAGGATTCTTGATCTCTCTTTTGGCCCCGGTGACCGTGCTTTTTGAGCCTTTTTGGACTTTTTTCCCCCACACTCATCTGTTTTTCTTTTTCACAGAGCAGAAAGCCTGTGTGTAAATCCACACACACTCTGAGAGTCTTTTCACCACATTTTCTGTTATATTCTTTTTTTTTTATAATATATATATATATATATAAACTAAGTGTCTTTTTTTTCCTCCCCACTGTGTTTTCACTATGGCCATTTAAATGATTGGTAGGAAGATAAAATAAGTGTTATAATAATAAGTGTTTTTCGTAGCATTCGAAATGTTTTTTGGGGGGCTGTTTGTTTTGTTTTTCCCCCAGAAAAGTTCAAAATGTCGGTGTCCTTTCCTTAAACTGCCCAGCATCCAATCCTGTTGTCTAGTTGGTCTCTTCAAATAACATAAAACATGGATCCATCAGATCCTGTGGACTCTTTTTCCCTCTCTCTCTCTTTTCCATTCTCTCCCACCGCATTGTTAAAAGAGGCTGAAAGCAGCAGAGCGTGGTGGAAACCTCTGCAGCATTGTGCATCATGTTGTTCTGCGCCGTGAACTGTAGAACTCCCTACCAAAGACTCGGAGCTGATTCTCCGCTAAAACAGCCTGGATAGGAGCCGCTATTGTCACCTTTTTTCTTTTTTTTTCCCCCTGAACCAGCTGATTTTATTTACATGTTCACTTACATACGCCCCACCACCCTCCACCCTCTGCTAGTGTAGCGTTAAGTCAGCCTGGTCTAGCTGTAATGCTAGTGTTAACCTGTCAGTGGTGGATGGATTTTAGTTGAGAGGACATTTTTGGAAGAGGAGAATATCCTGTTTTTCAGCCGTCTTTTCTTCCTTGCCCATATGACTGTCATGTGAGTGTTTTTTTGTTTTTTTTTTTTCTTCTGTTAGGAGTCGGTCAGCGTAACTCGAGCCGCGTAACTTTTATGAATTTGTTGTTAGACTGCGTTTAGTAGTGACAAGCAAAGCAGAGCCGTGGTTCTGAAGGGACGTGGACCGGACAATCATTGTAGATGGAATTTTTAAAATGTTGTGTTTGCAACATATAGAAAGTAAAAATGTGTTGTGTGCATATGGATTAGCATAAGTGAGAACACAGGCACTTGTTTTGGTCTGTGATATAAACCAGATTTGTCACTGATCTAAATATTTTTGATGTATAATATTGTTGGTGTAGATGTTGATCTGTTTCTTTCTCTCAGTGTCGAGGAGGCGATGTCATCGGGGGCAGAAGATGATCGGGAGGAGAGACCAGCCTTGGTTGCCAGTTTGTTCCCCCTCATCCCTCCAACGCTCTACTTCAGCACCGCCAGCGAGAAAGGTCAGGACACGCAAGTCTGCCTGTGCGAAACGAACGGCAGGCAAAGTCAACTACAGCTTATAGAGGTTTCAGCTGGTTGCGATCACGGTAGAAGATGGCGAGACCCAAGCAGACAAACAACAGAGAGAGGCTTTTAAAACGGTCCCAAAACCATCTCCGGGAATGTGACAGGAGAGTGAGTGTGAGATGATGACGGAATGAAAGAAATGTCTGTTACCAAAGCTGTTTGATTCAACAAAAACCTCCGGAGTCTATATTCTCACACTGAGCAGAGATGCTGCTGGGTTTTCAGTGATGAACTCGTTTTTTGGTTAATGCACTTATCCACTGGTTGATGCTGATTCCTCCTTGGGATGGAAAAAGGCACTAGGTTAAGTGGGACGTGTTTATCATATTTGATCTAACACCAACGTATCGACTATGTTTACGTGCACAAAATATTCCAGTCTTTGTCAAAAACCCCCAATTGAGACGCTTATTCCGAATGCTCTGTATATATGTCAATAGAATGCTCCTAAAACCCAAATAATATGACTATATATCCCACATGTCCTACATTTGGAGTATGCTGTTCACGTGACCTGTGTCACATTAGGAATATGGTCATTTTCAGAGTAATAGTGGCAGATTCGAGTGCAGGTAAACGTCACGGATTTATTTTTCAGTAGGTGCTGTGAACTATTTCGATATCTGCGTCGTGCCTGTAGTCTGCCTAGACACAATGTGTATTAGATGGCCATAAATTCCATGCAGCTTGTGTTGTGTGCTCTGCAGTGGAACTGCTGCCTGCGGAACAAAGACGACTGTTAAAATGGAAGATGAGCACCGTCACTCCAAATATTGTCAAGCACACCATCGGCAGGTCCCACTTCAAAGTCACCAAGAGTAAGTCATCGCTAAGATACATTTTCATTTGCAGAACATGATTCAGAAACAGTTAAATCATAGACGGGGCATGACCATGATCTAAACATGTGCTCTGCTACATCTAGTAAACATACCGGTTTACTTGGAATTTGTGGGTTGAATCATTAAGGCTCCCCAGCTACACAGTGCTCACAGTAGACCTACAACTTTAGTCGCTCTAAAGACAATTAATTGATGACAAAATGTGTGTGTTTGTTCATGTAGAAAGCCATGATTGGTTGGGCTGCTGGGGTCACCACATGAGGTCTGCTGGCTTCAAGGCCCTCGGAGAGCACCAGAAGGTGAGAAACTAGATGCTCGCGTCATTCCAGCTTGTGCTCCGAGGAAGCCTGAACTTTTTAAAGAAGGTGGAATTATCAAATGACATCCTGCCCACCATCCCATGTAACTTTGCTTTCGTTTGCTATTCTTTCGCCCCAGTTGAACCACTTCCCGGGAACATTTCAGATTGGCAGAAAGGACCGGCTGTGGAGGAACCTGTCCAAGATGCAGGTTCGCTTTGGCAAACAAGAGTTCAGCTTTTTCCCCCGCACATTCGTCCTTCCTCAGGACATCAAGCTGCTCCGCAAGGCCTGGGACGACGGTAGCATCCGGCAGAAATGGATCATCAAACCGGTATGTTCTAAGTCGATGGTCATCGTGTTCATTTTTACTTGTATCTGTACCAAAGCTCTTTAAACATAGACTAAATATGAACTTGGATTTTGGATTTGTAGCTGCAGTAACTTGAATTACAACCTTGACAGGAAAGCAAATGTATGCTTTTCTGTAAGGATGCATTTGATTTATTATTTAAATTTAGTCTTCTGGGCTTCAGTTGCTTTGTAATTATTCTGTCTGAAGGCTGATTTGTGCTCCTGCATTGAGTCTACTTGGAGACTACGCCATTGTGAGCGCTTGTGTGTCTGCATTACACTGCCAACACGCTAGTTGGCGTTTGGCTGCAGCACAGGGAACGTGGCACCGTGTACATTCGGTGCAGAAGTGTAAATCAGGCTTAATGACGATGATGATGAATGGCTCTGATTGCTTTTAAAAGGTGAAACAATTTAAATGATTTTAATTTTAATCAGATTACTCACTTTTCTCCTTCTCCCCTTTTAATAGCCAGCGTCAGCCAGAGGACTAGGTATCCAGGTCATCAACAAATGGAGCCAGATGCCCCGCAGGAGACCACTAGTGGTCCAGAAGTAAGTAGCCCAGAATAGACTGCTAAAGGTTTGAAACGTATGTACTGGAAAATGATCTCCGGGCAACTGACCACTACGTTATTCATTAGTCATTATGATAAAACATCTTTTATTCTGGTCGTGTTTCGCAGGTACCTTCACAAGCCCTACCTCATCAGTGGTAACAAGTTCGACCTCCGGATCTATGTCTATGTGACATCCTACGACCCTCTCAGAATTTACATCTTCTCTGACGGACTGGTTCGATTCGCCAGCTGCAAGTCAGTTTTCATCGCATCCATAAGGCCAAATACTGTAGATCAGTTACATAAAATGGAACATGAATAATCCCCACCAAAGGTGATGTCTGTAATTTAAGCAAGAAAAAGTAGTGGGATGTAGTGAAGTATGTATACGAATGTTGTATAGAAATCAATAAGGGTGATTGGTGTAAGACTTGCTGATGGAGGCCATATTTGATTTCTGTTTCTCCTCTTTAGGTATTCGTCTTCCATGAAGACTTTGGGCAATAAGTTCATGCACCTGACCAACTACAGCGTCAACAAGAAAAACTCTGAATACCAGACGAACAGTGACGACAAGGCCTGCCAGGGACACAAGTGGTAACGGAAAGAAACAAGTAGAGGTTTATGTTTGAATGGAAGAGGCATGCAGGGGAGGAAGGTGACTACCTGAAGGGTTGGAAGCAGGGGATGAGGAAGATTAGGTGTGGAAGGAAGTAATGTGTGTTTGACAGGTGGAAAGGGAGGGTTAAGGGCACAGCCTGACAGAATGCGGCCGGGCCAACACTTGGTACAATAAGAGATTTGAATGAGTAATTATTGGATTCTTCCAAAGAGCTTAAGTAAACCAACAATTATAAGTCTGCATCCAAAGCAAAGTATTTGCTACTATTATATGTATGCTGTCTGAGCACACGTGTTCCCCAAACTGCAACTGTGTTTGTGTGTGTGTGTTTTAGGGCTTTGAAGGCCTTGTGGCAGTATCTTGGTTCTAATGGAGTCAACACCACTCTCATCTGGGAGAAGATTAAAGACATTGTGATCAAAACCATCATTGCGTAAGTCTACTCATTGAGTCACTGATTGGCTGCAGAACTGCAGGGCAAATATTGGTTTTCACATTTTTTTCCCTCTTTCTTTTTTTTATTTGTTTTTAACTTTAAGGGAAGTGTTCTAATCTAATGAAGCACTTTTCTTTCACTTCTTTGAACATATGGTCAAATCTAGTTTAAGTTTCCTTTCACTTTGTACTTTTAAATACTGAAAGACATGGATGACCATCAACCTGTTTTCAAAGTAGATATACTCTATAGTAATCTGACAAATATCTAAGTTTCTAAGTAATTTAATATGCAGTAGCTGGAATGACACAATCTGCCACAAAAATAATGCATTTAAATAGATTTTGGACCGTGCCATAAAGTTTCTTGTAACACTACAGATGTCATTAACCGTTTATCTCCAAACGGCTCTGGTCCAGACGTTCTTCAGTCTTAACAGCAGCAGAGCGACCAGTTCCTCTGATCTGAAACTTTATAGCTTCACAGTTTGTCCAAATACAATTCTGTAGTCGGTGTGGTCACTGGAGGGGAAATATGGAATCATTTTGATTTTTGCACATTACAGCTTTAACAAATCCCAGGTTTGTTTTGAGTCAGTGTTTTTGACAATATCTTCACTAAACAATCTCAGTGTAATTACATTTTTTTTCTGGCTGTAGAGGAGAAGCTAGAGAGGTAGGGTGTCTCTGAGCTGAAGTGGACATTTGGAAATACTAATGATCGTGAACTAATCTAGCTCCCTGCTGTGTGTTGGTTACCAGGTCAGAACCGTATGTCAACAGTCTGCTGAAGATGCACCTTCGAACACCTCACAGCTGCCACGAGCTGTTCGGCTTTGACATCATGCTGGATGACAAACTGAAACCCTGGATCCTGGAGGTCAACATATCGCCAAGGTAACACATACACATAAAAACACATACAAGTTTTCAAACGGCATCTTGTAACTGTTGTTTCTGGTCCAGCCTCCATTCCAACACGGCGCTGGATGTTTCCATTAAGGGTCAGATGATCAGAGACCTCCTGAACCTGGCTGGCTTCCGTGTTCCCCAAAGAGAAGATGTAGTTGGCTCCTGCAGCAGCACCTCCAGCTCCACCAGCAGGTAGGGAGGAGATACTACACCGTACAGGCTCGTCATTAGATAACACCGTCCACACAAAGGGCTCCTGTTGCTGAGATGAAACTTGTTCATTCTCGTCACAATTTAACTTTGATTATAGTTGAATCCAACTAAAACTACAGCCTCAGAAAAGACCTTATTGTTGAGTCAACACCTGTGTGTGTGTGTGTGTGTGTAGTCTGTGTGGTGGGAACAGGGAGAGGACCAGGTCAGATCTGTCTGCTGATGAGAAGGTCAAGCGGGCCTTCTACCTCACACAGCGCTACGCCGACCAGGTAAATGAATACAAACGCACACTAAAATTTTGGACCAAAAAATGAGCATTTAATATAGTCTAAAAAAAAGTACAAAAGTTTATTCAGCCAAGTTTAAATAGTAGCCTCAAGCAGCCCCATATCAAAGGTATCTTCATCCACAGCAAATGTTATCTTGGCCTACATTTTTGTGCTACCACTGAGAGCGTAGATGCTGGTGGTGGTGACAAGTACTGGTTTTATCAATAGAAATTATACCATAACAAAAGTATCAATCACAGCTGTCTTTCCTCCGGTCTCTGTCAGGACTTCCTCTCTTCAGTGTTGGATGTCTTGACTCCAGAGGACGTCCGCACGCTGGCAGAGAGCGAAGACGAGCTGAATCGTCTTGGGGAGTTTCAGCGGGTTTTCCCGTCGCAGTCATCGTCTCGCTACCTCCGCTTCTTCGAGTGCCCGCGATACCTCAACCTCCTGCTGGACCAGTGGGAGCAGAAGCACTGGAACAACAGGGCGAAAGGTATGTGTGCATCTTCACAATAGTGGCGACGATAATGAGACAGAGGTTTTTTTTTATATTTACTTTGGAGCTGCACTGAAGTCAAAATGGCAGAAATGAAGCACATTTCAAATTGTTTTATGTGGGTATAGATTAATATAATATGTCACGCAAGGTGTTCCATAGCTGCACTATATGGGAAAGATGTGGGAATTCATACAAATGACACCTGAAAGTGATTTTTCATTGCTGGTTGAAAGCTCTGAGATGATTTTACTTTTTAAACATGTTTAAGACCCTTTTAACACTTGCAGCTTCACTCAGAAACCTTCAGGAAATTGATAATATCAGTCCTGCTAAATTAGAACTGAAGGAGAAACAGAGGAGCTCCTCTTCTCACTTTATTTTAAGGAGGGAATAAGACACGGAGTGCAGAGGAAAGACTGAAACGGCTGTAAGTTGATCCAGATTTTATCGATTCATTCTTATGTGCAGGTATCGGTCTGCTGAGGACTCTCTGTCAGAATGGAGTCCATCTCGGAACCAACGACCCTGCTCACATGGTGAGGAACTCTGGAAAGACTCAAATAATTTGAATAAATGATAAAAGTGATATATTTTTGTAATCAGAAAATCAGCAGTTGGATTTCAAATGTTGAACCTGATGTGTTTGTGTCTTTGTGTCTCACTAGTGGTCCAAGTGTAGCTCCTCAATCTCCCACATACAAGACCTCATCAGCCCATCCAGGTATACACACAGACCTTATTAATATGCAATATTTTGTTACGTGCGTCATCGATCTTCCTTGTTAGTGTGAAATTAGGTTAATAAAATAAGGAAACTACTGTGCTCAACTCAGTAATTTAGCATAACAAGACAAAATGTATAGAACATGATTAAAGGATTACTTTCAGCTGTATTAAGTAAGCAAAGCCTCACCAAGGCATAAAGACCAGACCGTACATAATATCCAGGTTGTGTAGGGTGCTAGGTGTAGCGGTCAGGATTTGGAATTATTACACACTACACAGTAAATTAAGCAGATAATCTCCATGCTGCCCTCTCCGGTCTTGTTCTCCAGGGTGGTGGTCAGCCATCAGCACCGCTCACATCACGATGACAATGAGGACAGTTCAGACAGGGAGGAAGCCTCGGTCTCCAGCGTGCCCATTTCGCTAAGTCCTGGATCTAGTGTCGCCAGCAGTGCCTGTTCAAGCCCTCAGCCCAGCGTCGCCCAGAGCCTGCTGCCCCGACACTTCGCCTCGCTCTGAGACTCGGTTTGCTCACACGATGTTCAGTACCCAGAACAGACACAAAACCCTATCTCTCCGCAAACACCCTTTTATTGATCTTTCATCAAAGTCTAGTAGCTCCGAAACCCTGGGTGAGAAATGTACTTATAACTACTGTATAAGCTTGAAACACTGTAGAAGTCTTTAACAGAATTATAGTCCATCTATCAGAAGGCAGTACTTCATTAACCAGTATATACTAACGGGATTTTTGCAGAAACTAGTGGAACTTGTGTTGAACTTTCATGTTAACCGTTCATGGCGGCTCATCCTTTCTAGTCTTGAGGTGAACCTCCATTATTGCAACACCAGTGAAAATACTTAAAGCACCGTACCAGTGGTTTTTAGGTTTTAACCCATTTAGTACAAATCCATAATATGCCAACCGTTGTCCCAACTTCAGGTAATATGTATTCCGAGCTTCTTAGCATGCAGCGTATGGTACGTATGAGAATCGACCTGCAGAGATTTGCTGGAGATGCATAATCCATCACAGTGAGCTGCATGTCTGCTAATTATTATACTGTGTGGCAATTTAGTGCAGACTTGACAACAGTAGAAGCAGGCAAGACACTACACTGACACCGAAAGGTTCAACATAACCGCAGTGCAGAGTCATCTGGCTAGGATGCAGGATGCGTAGGCCATCAAGCATGGGCTAGCTACACGTCTGGCTAGATTCTTTAAAACAAGAACTACGTTCTGCCATATTCCCCGTCCTTCTCCTCCGTTATTCTGCAGTTTACCCGTCTTTGTCCTGGCAAATTGTCGACGTGAGAACTTTTTCAGAGTTGTCTCGTAGCATTATAATCTGCTCTGCAGCGTTTAGCTTCAGATATGTATTAAAACACACGTATGTATCACTCAAACTGGATGGTATTCATCTTCTCCCCAGCAACTGGAGTCACCAGCCCTGGCAAATGCAGAACCATGTGCCATTATTGGTGACTGCCTGCTTAAGAACAAGACTTTTGCATCCCACCTGTCGCCACACGTTGGTCCTCGCCGGCACCGTGAATAAGACGCCGGACCTCCACACAACCTGCACCACTACGTAACGTTAGCGTAGGCTGTTGGTTTGTGGTGTTCCACGCACTCGTGTATATGTAACGGCAAAGCCAGCACCACCTCACAGAACACAGTGGTCCACAGTTGTGGTGTTAAATAATGACACAATACTGTCATTTCTCCTAATGTCTTCAATTGAAGACTGGTGTTGGTTTGGTGAGAGAGGAGTGTTGAGCAACTGACCCCACAAGTGTGGGATCTGCGCTGCAGGAAAAAGAGCATTCTGAGCTCACCAGACTTTGTGTGGTGGGTTGAGATCTCTGCAGCTTCTTCCACACATCTTTAAAGTGTCACTACTTGATTTTGTTTCCACTGGTTCATGGTGTGTTTCACAAAACCTCACCTTGACTCATGATGTTGACGTTACAGTTGGAGACGACTGAAACTTTGATTACTCCGCCTCACATGCATGTTGGTAGACCCCCGCAAAAAAGTTAATGTCACCAAAGACGATCTGTAATTTTAACTCAATCATTTTAACTCTGTCATAATGATGTCATCTCATAACGGCAACCTAATTTGACTTTTATAAAGGACGATTACCTGCACGCAAATTTCAAACGTTTGTTCTTCACGTTTTCCTAGAAAGTTACCTTTTTAAAGTTATTAACACTGTGAGTTGAGCTGTTATAAACTTGAGTGCTGTTTGAGTGGAACCAATTAAAAAAATTTCTTAAGTATCCTCAGGGAAAAAGTACAGTATCTACTGTGAGGGACACGTTCAGAAAAGGTAACGTAAAACTACTTGAAGTTAAAAATGTTTGCGTGCACTTTCTCGTAAAGCCAACATCCACGGCAACAAACAAGACGGCTGGTTGAGAACGGTGCAGCTGTCGCGTGAAAAGATCTACTCCTCCCTGACCTCGGTCTCAACCTGTGTGAATATTTGAAATCCTCCAAGCACATTCATTGTGACGTCCTGTTTAATATCCTAGTGGACGTTTTTTTTTCTTCATTCCTGCTGTCAGAAGAACAAGTGTGGAAAAGAACTTAGTTTACAGATTTACAGTTTTTTTTTTTTTGTTTTTTTTGTTACGCAATTTTATAATGGATGCCAAACTGCTGTGATGTGTCCGTATGTAGTGGACATTCATTCCTTACTGCAAGCCTGTATTAACACTTAATCATGATACATGGACTGGAAGGAGAAGTAACATAAATGTAGTAAAATGCTCATTTTGACATGGGGTCATTGCGTTTAGACAGCATAGGAATATTATTCATAATGGAGTGTTTGTTTTCGTTTGACAGCAGTTACAACCTGCTCTGACACATTGAACAGATTTACATACAGTATATGCCACACACACCTGTTGATAAGTGGAGATATTTTTTACTAACTTGACGATTGTAACATGTTAAAGGGCTGTGTGAAGTGCTCAGGGTGACGATTTCAAAATAAAAGTTATTTGTGGTACAAGTCTCATGATTGGGTCTTTATCTGGGTGGTTAAATAAATTATTTTCAGCTTTATGCTGTTTCTTTTATTTTAAAAAGTAAATGTCATAGTTTTTTCTTTTGGTATTTAATGGTGACCAGGCCAGAGGAAGTTGCCTTTTTATGTTTTGTTCCAAATTACATTTTCCACTTAAGCTTTGGGAGCCTCTTAAGCCCCTGAATGGGGTTCGTTTGTTGTCTCCTGGCGTCTCCCACCCGACGCAAACCTGAGCGGACAGAAATGACAAGGGCGTGTTTGTCCCGCTCTAATCCGCGTCACGAGGGCGACCGTCTGCTCTCGGGTGGTTGCAGTTGATATAAAGGATTTCTTCAAACTTTATTTTTCCCAATTGCATTCATGGTAACATTCTTTGATGTGACTATCAAAGCTTCGAGAATGTGGACGTTGTTGGTTTAGGTACCTTGAAAGTGCTTGAATTTAAACCTTATAATAAATCTGAACCCACCATGCATAATGCATCAAATGTTTATTAAACTATGCAAGTTACAATGTCTGACCTTTTTATAAAGCAGTTGGCAAACAATGACCCAAAAACACTGTATTTAAAATGCGGACACACGCTTCTAGAATAGATGGAAGCCCCGTGAGAGCAACGACGGCCTGTGGCATCCTGAACGTGTCAGTATGCAGTTGTAAACTATTAATATCCTGTCTTTAACCAGCAGCGACGGGCCCATTTAGATAACGGCGCTTATTAGTAACGCACTCTATTATTGCTGTACATCCAAAATATCACAAACTGGCATTTTAGAGAACCTTCTAAATTCTGGCCAACATGTAGAAGCGAATTGCTGCGACCTGCTGTGCTCAACAGCGTTTAAAATGTACATTTTACTTCTGCACAGCGTTGGACTTGACAACAGGCGGTTCAAACACCGATTACATGTTTGAGTGTATTTTGGTGAATTCTATGGCTGCATGTAAACCCAACTCTGTGGCAGAGGAGGGGAAAGTCAACTAGAGTCTCTATAAATAGCTTGACATGTAATGACCCGATGAAACTTGAACATCTCCCACAGTGACTCTGACCAGGCCTTAAAGCTGCACTGGTCTCTTATTTTTTGTTTTTTATTGTTGTCGACATTGGATGAAATGACCGCGTAATGTGAACCCGCAGAAAATGATCACCTGACCTTGCAGTTCCCCTCAGCTCTACAGAGCATTTCGGCGTCTTTTTTCATTTTGGTTTGACGTCCCACATGTTTATTGCTTTGTTTCGCCGTCGCGGTGGAACAAACCGACGGGCCAGAGCAGGTTGTTGGTCAGAAATGTGTTGTCTTTTTTTAATTTATTTTAATTTGAATTAAGACGGTTTGTGTTACGTAGCTACTTGGTAGTTAGCCAGCTGCTGTACAACACGCTGAGGGGCAGCCAAGTCTACACGTTGCTTAATGACGTCCATGTTGGTCTTTCTTCTGGTTTGATTCTTGATCCGCACCTTCTTGTCAGTTAATGGGGGATTGTCATGGCCTCTCTAGTGTTTTTGCTGGATTTATTTATTTGACCTCCAATGCAATATGATTATTTGTGTAACTAAGAACGTGTACGTGGTTTTGCTTGTTGTTTTTAACTGTAGCTACATATCGTGCACTAATTACGTGATTACACTCACTTGACATGATTGACCTTTTTTCCAAAGCAAGTCATCAGAGTTTAGATTAGTTTCCTTTAGTCCTGTCGGCCATGGCTTTTTCTCTCAACATGTTAATGATGCTGCCACCAGACGTTCTCACCGGTGGGTGACGGAGTAATGCTCGTGATGTCTGCCACCACAAAAGCTATGCAGTGTATATGTCTGTCTGTAGCAGCCCCCAACTCTCTTGTACATGTTTCCCCCTCCCGCCCCCAACCCCGCCCCCCCTCATCCCTCATCCCTCAGTCCAGATTTAGACCTCAGTCTTTCCCAGACATTCGGTCCCAGCTGGCTGGCCTCGCTGGCTCGTCGCCCTTGTCTTTTGCGTCCAGCACCACCTCCTCTCCTTCCTCTCCGTCTCTGCCCTTCTTCGCCATGCTTGGGCTCCCTCGCTGCCTCCTTGTCTGACATGGTAGCAGGACCTGCCAGATGCCCTTTGAGTTGGTCAGCGGGCCGAGGGTTGTAGTCCAGGGTTTCACCCGTTTCTGCTTCCACAGAGGCGGATCTCCTGCTCCCCTTCCCCAGCCATGGAGCCTCTTGCAAGCGTAAGACACTCTGCTGACTCATCCTCACCTCACGTGTGATCCGTCTACCTCTGCTGGACGTCTGTGTTGGTAACTGTGTTTGGACGTGACTTTGTAAGAAAGAACAACAGGGCTGCTTTTATATTGTAGGTTCATCCATATCATATGTTTATGTTTGCCATTTAACATCAGGCATATTGACAGCCTGTAAGCATGTTTGCAGGATTTAACTCCAGATATGAACCTGAACTGTAAGCACAGCCAGGACGAGACAGACGCACGCAGCTAACGCTGAAATGGTGAGCAGGGCTTGAAAACCTGAGTCGGGAGGTGAAAGGTCAGGCTGGCTGAATTTACTCAACTCGCAAGCTGTTTCTTGTAGCTTGAGCTGCTGCAAAAACCAAAAGAAAAACATTTCACTTTGTGTGTCATTCGTAGGGTGTTCTAATGCTTCATGAGCATATCATGAGAATAGTGACATGAGTGAACACATGAAAATATACTCTATGCTAAAATGTCATGCCATCAATGAATACACTGCAGGTTAATTTCTGATGACATAATGTTGTATATAAGTAACATTAGTTTATTCCCAATTAGTGTAACAGGTGCCATTAAGGGTATTAAAAATACTGCTATTAATGCCTATTAATTATATCCTCATTTATTCTTTTCCCATTTTGCCCATATTTACGGTTTGTCTCAAGCGGTTTATAATGTTTTTCTTGACACCAAGTCGTTAACTCTCAATTACCATCTGATCCCAGGCCAGAGAGATTTAAACACGAGCTCGTAGAGTTAGACAAGACACTGGGGTTAAAGGAGCAGTTAGTTTACACACTGAAGCGCTGAATCAGCTGAACCCAGTGAAATGAGCAGTTATCGCTCACAAACAGAAATGAACCACGATTGCTCAAATCTCCATCGTGGAGCAGAAGACCTTCATGGCCGCCAGTCACGGAGGGGATCGTTGCAGTCTTTGACGCCTAATGACTCTGAGCTGATGGTAAACTGTTGATGTGCTTCCTCTCCCAGGTCCCATTGTTTGAGATGGACCTGGAAGAGGATGTTCTCTCAATGAAGAGCAGAGGTAAAGAGGAGAAGACTTTGTGTACGAGTATCGTTGGATGATAACTACTATTCCTATACTACTACTACTACTACTACTACCTCTGCAGCCGCTACTACTACTACTCACATTCTGCAGACTGTGTTGCACGTAATATAGTAAAAGAAAATTACTAAATGAAATAGTCAGACATTGACCTGGTTGTCAACAAACTGACTTAATTAAACTAACTTAATTGACTTGATTATGAAAACCACATGCTGAAAGTTTATCATGGTTATAGTGAAAACAGGTTGTCGATATTTGGTGTTAACATCACATCGAATCTCTTGGTGTAAATTGTTTTTTTCAGTTGTTTAGTTTTAGTGGCTGTACATATGTGCAACGCGTGCTCTTGCGCCCCCTGCAGGCACAGATCCCGACACGTTCATATACATGAACTTCATGAAGAGTCACTGCTGCTATGATGCCATCCCCACCAGCTCCAAGCTGGTCATTTTTGACACAACACTACAGGTATGGGACACCTTTTTATGTACCACTATTTATTTTTGACCGCACAAAGGACCCACAACTGCAACAACTGTAGCAATTTTGGGCTTGAAAACCTCGCATGTGTGTTGTTTGTCAGGTGAAGAAGGCTTTCTTTGCTCTGGTGGCCAACGGTGTGAGGGCAGCGCCGCTGTGGGACAACAAGCTTAAGTGCTTTGTGGGTGAGCCATGCTACGCATCTGTCTGCATCTCCGCCTCTTGCATATGTACATTAGAGGTCTTCAGCTCGCAAATGAGCTGAGTGTAATGAATCATCGGTGTCACTAGTGCTTGATCTCTTTTCACTTCCCGACTCAAATACGAGCCGGTCTGTCTGCTGACTTTAAACAAGTCCAATTAACCAGTGAGCTAAACCACTTACTTGGAAATTATAATAACTCCAATAATATAATCCTTCATGCCTCGCAGATCTACTTCCTGCTTCAACTCCCGGATTATAAGAGAGGGATGGGTCATGCAACTGTTTTTAAAAAGCTCTGAGTCTTTTCTGTTGTACAACGCAGAGTTAGAAACCATGTTTATGTTATGAAGTTCAAATATGAAATCAGTGCCAACTTTTGGTATACCGTGAACACAATACATTTGGCACTGAGCTTCCGAACATGCTAGCATTTAAAAGGTGTGTGACCTGCATGGGGTTCGGGTTTCCTTACTTGTGCATAAGTGGTGTCAAATGATCCCGGTCGGGTTTGCGTGCTCACATTTAGAGAAGAACGGGTCAGCTACAAGACACCTGTGTCGCATTACAAACACCGTCGCCTCAGTGAGGGCGACCCAGAGGAAAGGTTGCGTTGAGGATTCATCTCTGCGCGGAGGTGATCTCGGATTCGGTTCGTCAGGCTCAGCGTCCGAGTTGGCTCAGTTTTAAGAAGGCAACCTCAGCTGCACTTGGCTCAGCTTGGAGCTTCGTGGTAACATTAGCATGTCAGCATGCCGCCACTGTGGTCTAGGTTTGTTTAGGTTTAGGCAACACGCAGCGGCCTCCTGCGTCCAATCACACGGTTCGCTGACTCATTCGTCCTCGCTGAACTCCGCGCCAAGAGGCCTTAGGGCGCTAACGACATTTCTTCATGCAATAAAGTAGGAAGTGTGCGGGATGTGATGTACTTTTGTTGCTATTGGCTACTGATAAATCCGTGTGTGATGTTTCCAATGTGTGTGTGCAGGCATGCTGACCATCACCGACTTCATCAACATTCTCCATCGTTATTACAAGTCTCCTCTGGTGAGCCGTGCTTCATCCAGTTGCACAAAAAAATAAATTAAAACGCAGGAAATCAAGGATAAAAGTCGCGTCTCCATGCTACTCAGGCGGAGGAGCATCCACTGTCGGCCCTGAGATGTTTGTTTTTGTCTGTAGGTTCAGATCTACGAGCTGGAAGAACACAAGATAGAGACATGGAGAGGTCTGTACAACACAACCTTACATGGTGCGGAAAGTCTTAATTAGGACAACGAGGATTCAGTTTCTTTTAAAAGAACATCTACATTTGTGTTTTTTGTAGTTGCTGTTCTAAAGCTTTAGGGTGTTTCTCTCTCTTGGCAGAGATCTATCTACAGTACTCTATCAACAGGCTGATCAGCATCACGCCTGACTGCAGGTGAAACGTTAAGCCATCATTTCAAATCCATTCATATATACCATGTTACTGTAAGCACCACAATGGTTAACTTGCGGCCATCTCTGGTATCTAAGAGGTACAGGCTATTTAAAACCATTCCCCACCATTTTTACTTAGGTCTGTGCTCGTCAATTTAAAAATTATATTTAACATTTGAATGTTAATTTGCCGTCTGATCTTTGTGTGTGCGCTTGGGGTTGCTTCTGTCTCACGAGCTGTTTCAAAAGCAATGGATGTGTCTTAATGTTAGGAACCTCACGTGTGAGTGCTCTGATCTTACCCGCGAGTGTTGCTGTGTCCTCAGTCTGTTCGACGCCATCTACTCCCTGTTGAAGAATAAGATACACCGGCTGCCGGTCATTGACCCGGCATCGGGAAATGTCCTCCACATTCTCACGCACAAGCGCATCCTCAAGTTCCTCCACATCTTTGTAAGACCTCTTCTTCCCTTTGCAACACTTGTCTTCATTTTTTTTTTATTTATTTATTTTTTCAGAGCCAGAGCTCGGCGCCTGTCGCAACGTTTTGTACTTTTATCCACGCCCCAATGTTGATTCAAATAACTCCTGCTTCCTGCACAACAAAATACTTGTGAATCTGATTTGTTTCTAAATGACATTTAAAAGACAGGTTTATGAAAGTGTCCTAAAAATATGAATAACAAGTGGGAGGCTCCATCTGTGTCCTAGAAGATTAGTTAAATATCACAGTGTCCTTTTTATTCTGACTGAAGAACTGAAAGTGCAGTTGTTGGGTGTGTATGATTTCTGTTCAATTCGTCTCTGTTTTGATTTGATTGTTACGTATTATATGAGTTCTCTCGCTTCCCTTCACCGCCCCCTCCAGGGATCTATGATTCCCAAACCCAGATTTCTTCAACAGCAGATCGGGAAAGTGGCGATTGGCACCTTCAAACAGATTGCGACAGTCCAGGAATCGGCCTCCGTCTATGACGCTCTGACCACCTTTGTAGAGAGAAGGGTGTCTGCTCTGCCTGTGGTGAACGAGCAAGGTAGTCTGACATCACACACGGACGTTCTGTGGCTTAATCCATCTGGGAATGGGGTCTTTCTCTGCAGCAGAAGCTTAGTAAATTTAGAGGGTTTCGTTCCCAAATCACTTGTGTGTGGATGCCATTTTTATCTTGTTTTTTCTGAAGCTTGAACTTCAGACTCGCTTATGATTTCTTTCCAGTGTTGATTTTTCTTTTATCACAATAGCTTACAGAACACAAGTTGACTTGCGGTATATCTATATATTTTGTCCGCCCGTACCGCCTATGGTCTGTACGCCTGTGTGTCTCCTCTGTAGGTAAAGTCGTGGCGCTGTACTCCAGGTTTGATGTCATTGTAAGTTAATTTCACACATCCTGCCTCACCCACAAGACAATAATACAGATGTTAATCTTGTGGTTCCCTCAGTCTCTTGTTTTGTTGTTGTCGTTGTTCTGGTCTGGTTAACACTTACATTTTCTTTACTTCTGAAATAAAAGGCAACAAATTCAGAGATACCATAAACAGGAGTTAGAGCAAAGTATTGTTAAAAAATTATATTAATAAAAAACAAAGTGTAATTGCTTGCTAATCAGGTAATGATTTAGTAGAATCCAGAAAAAGAAAAACTAATTCACAAATGCATCGATTCATTGTCAAATTACTGACATTGGCCCTCGTGCCAGGAATTTAAAATTTAAACACCGAAATTTGCAAACATTCACGCAAGAGTCCATAAAAAATTTAGACATAACAGTTTGATACCCTACGATGTTATATGAGCAACAACACAATAGCCTCAAATAGGACTGAACTGATAGAAGAAGAAAAGAAATGTAATATCTAGACTTTCTGTCACAAAACATTGAACTGCACCCGTAGTGGTTGCTGCCAGCAACAGCGTGTTCAACTGAAACCAACTCCTGGTGGCAGAACAATATGGTTTCCTCTTTCCTTCCATCATCCAGAACCTCGCAGCCCAGAAAAACTACAACAACCTGAACATGACGATGCGGGAGGCCATCGCCTCCAGAGCCTGCTGCGTGGAGGGAGTCCTCAAGTGTTACCCTCACGAAACGCTGGAGACCATCATCGACCGCATCGCGAAGGCTGAGGTAACGCACGTGCACTACAGTCTGACTGACGTGTCTTTATTAAATGTAGGGCCAATGATCTTGAGATGTTGACTGATGTAGTAAAGTCCGTGACTTGATTACTCAGTTTCTATATGAATATATACAGTATCACACTGAATGCTCACTCACAGCATCTGCCGGTCAATATGCTCACACACTAAAGCAACTTATTTAACCTTACAACATCGGCTTCAAAGTCACTCCGATGGTACGCTGACTTGTATTAGGGACAATGGCGCTTCTTTTATTACCACTCCGCACCCCGAACGCCTGTTCTTGCACTATGTGACTTTGGTTGAGCGGGTGCAATCCCCTGTGGAAGAGGAAAGAGGGGGATGTTGGAAAAGAAATGATTCCACTTGTCTGTTGATGCCACGAGGATCAAATGTAGTTTGAAAATGCTTTCATTTACTGTTTGGATTTGTTTGGAACCTTTCCAGTTTTTCCTTGTCTTTCTATTTTTCCTCACCCCCGTTATCTTACAGTATGTGGCACAAGTTGTAAATGATGATTCATTTGATCTTGATTGGCTTCAGAAGCTTAATAACCAAATATCCTGTTGGGTTTTTCGCTCAGGTTCATCGTTTGGTGTTGGTTGACGGGGATGATGTGGTGAGAGGGATTGTCTCTCTGTCTGACCTTCTCCAAGCCCTGGTTCTCACTCCTGCAGGTATTGATGCACTGTACTCCTAACTCCACCTCTTCCGTTCATCCCTTGCTTTTTCTCTCAGTCCTCCGGTTATCCGTCCGTCTACCTAACTGCCTTCAAAACCTCGAAAGCTTCCTGCTGCTTCTGGCAATCCGTGCTCCTTCACCTGTGAACGCTCGTGTTCGTACTGACCAAACTCCTCCTCCATCCAACTTTTCATCCCCCTGAAGACAATGAGGGACTTTCTTCTCATCCTGTGAACTTTTCTGGTGTCAAAGTTCCACCTCTGCCAGTTTCCTCCCTCTCTGAAATCTCCTGATTCTTTCAGCTATCCCCTTTATACTCCGAACAAGAATAATTGTCCTACACCCTTCAGGGATTCATCTGAAGCCCCCCCCCGGTCCTAAGGTCTTAAACCTTGCTGTGAACAACTAACCTAAAATCCTCTACTCCTTCAAAATCAACCAACCACCTCACCGGGAACCTCGTAGTCCTACCAACGTCCTTACATTTCCTCTTAAAACTCTAATTTGACGCATCAAACATCAAACATCCTTTTCCCTGGAAAATAAACAAGCCCTCTCGAAACCCGCTGCCTTGCCAAAATCAACAAGCCACCGTTTGCTTTCACCGTTGAATACTTAACATTCCAATCCAACTTCACACCCTGTCCAGTTACTTCCTCCAAAAACC
>JAVQJF010116227.1:0-47594 GCA_036023855.1 Gadopsis marmoratus
AATGCGGTGCCCTGGGCTCCCCCCCCCCCCCCCCCACCCCCCTGTCGCCATCTGTTTAACTGCACCTCTAGCATCCTGCACCAAAGCCCAACACAACAAGGGAAATGGAGGAAGGGGAAGTAAAAATTCACCAACTGCTGAGAGAAGGAAAAGAAGAAGGAGACAGTCAGGGATTCAGCCTCTCAGCCTCCCAGAGGGGAACAACGAAGTAGCATTTAGAAGGAAGTTTGAAAAGAATGTTATAATAATAGCAAGAGCTAGCATTCGCTCAGCTATTGAAAGCATTTTTTTGTATCTAAATGACCTTGGCCCAGTGTGGTTCACATAGGAGATGAAGGAAGATATATTTCATTGTTCAGTATACACTGCACTGAACGCAACATTGTGTTCTCCTAAAGTTAATACATGTTAAAAATTGTTCAGCTCATGTGCTTCTGCTCTTGAATAAGTTTTTTATTTTACCTCAAAACACAGTCCTTGGTTTTGCTAGACAATTTATAAACAGTTATTAGAAATTAGCTGAGAAATTAAAACTTTTTTCTTCATTATTTCTCATAAAATTCAGTCTTTCAGTTTAAAATGTTAACATTTGCTAAGATGCAAAGTAGCACCACACAGAACGTAGATGCTGATGGGGATGTCAGAGGACAATTTGAAATCTTGAGCAGTGGCCGGTTTCACAGAGGTATATAGACTGGCCTGTAGCGTTAGCCCTGCCTTGATATTGCTCTTAGATTGGTCTAAAGCAAGTTTGACGGCTCCACAAAAGTAAAGACAGGCTTATTTTAAGCCTGTGTTAGCCTCCCTACCCTCGGTTTCCATGGTAACAATCAGTGACACCTGCTCACCGAAAAGAAGGGGAAAACATGACTCATATTTTGTGGTTTTATAACAATCCAGTGGAGTGAGTAATGAGAGGGGAAAGTGTTTTTAGACAGCCCCATATCCCTTTGGAAATAAACGGCAGTCAGGACATCATCAGTTGTTTTCATTTGTCCTAAGAAAGTATCCTGATCCTGACTGATGAGTTAGCAGTCGTACTGAGCCCCCGCAACAGCGCCTCAGCTCTGTTGCAGGACTGCACTGTGTTTTGTGAATTATTAAACTCTTGGCTGAATTTTTCCCAGTAAATTGTTGTAGCCTAACTGTTGAATTCCTCCAGAAGGCAAACATTTTCTGCTGGAGTGAATGAAACGCCTGCTCGGTCAGCCGTGTTTTTTAGTTTAAGAAGAAAAGAAGCCTTAATTTACCCAGAATTCACAGCAAATCAGTCCTACTTGAGATAGTCAACAACTTGACAGCTTTGTGCAATTGATGATGACACTAGATGAATCGTTATTAAGCTTCATCATCTGGGGACCATGAACCTTGTAGATGCTTAGAGATTTTGCTAGATAAGTGCAATGTCTGACCTGCTGGTGGTGCTAGCTGACAAGTCAGGGATCACCAAAGTCACTGGGCTCCAGTCCTCTGACTGCATCCAGTAGTTGTCGCGACATTTCACTATAAACGAAAGGAACATGAGAGGAAAAGCAGGGATCACTAATTTCAAACATTTCAAACACAGAGGCAATTCAAAGTGTTTTACATTAGAACGACATTCAAAACAATAAAAATACAATCAATTAAGATTTCTAAGAAAACTAAATAAAATTTTAGAATGACACTAAATAAAATGCAGTTGCAGTGCAGTAAAAAGACACGAGCTGACAATGCAGCAAGGAAATAAAGTGCATGAGAGAAACCAGTCAGGCAAATGCACAGGAGGACAGCTGCAATGTTCATTTAGATTTAAAAGTGGCTAAAGTTGGAATGCAGTTTAGCTCATCAGGAAGTTGGGTCCATCTGTGTGCAGCATAGCAGCTAAAAGCAGCTTCAATCTGTTTGCTTCTGACTTAAGGTACAACCAGTTGGCTGCTGCCTAAAGATCTAAGGGCCCTACTGGGTTTATATTCTTCACGGAGATCAGAGAGGAATTGTGGTCCCAAAGGCAGTCGGCTTCATGTACAACACTTCATGGCAATCCATCCAACAGTAATTAGAAATAACTAATAATAACTGCATATTATGAACTATAGCTGGGGATATTTGACCAAAGTGGTGGACCAACTGACACCCTGACTAGAGCTAAGCTGCTAGCATGGCCAATAACAATCTAATCACACTGGCTTGCATTAGTACATATATATGTAGAAAGTCATTTGTACTCTCCTGCAAATGTACAAAACTCCACAGCAGGTATTTTTTGAGTCAAACGTGTGGTGTTTACCGAGCACACTTGAACCTCCGCTTGTTGCTAATGAGCACAAAATTGCCCCCAAATTGCCAGTTCAAGCCCACAGACAACTACAGGTGTTAGTTGTGTTGCAGTTCAGGGAAACAATCATACATTCATCACTTCGAAGTGTCAAACCCTTAAACCACGTTTTGCGCCTCTGTTGTGCTGTGCTGAGTGAACTCCGTGGCAGATGCACGCGTTCAGATGAACAAGCAGCTTTTGTTGCCGCCACCCCCCTTTTTTCTTCTGCGGAGTGAGATGTTTCTGCTTAACACTGCAAATTTTTCCCCCCTCTCAAATGAAACACTCTGCAAAAAGGAAAAGAAACAAATGAACCCCCACAAGACTGGATTTTAACAGCCGAACGTTAAAGTGTACCCAATTATAAAGCAGTCCCTCGTGGGGTGTGGAGCAAATGAGTCAGGCATTTTGATGATAGGGGAAATGGAGTACACTTGTTTGCCACTGTTGGGTTTTTTTCCCCAGCCGTTTGTTTTGCAGATATGTGTCCAAAGGAGTACAGAGAGGAGAAGGATGCTGCTTGGGTTTACTGTATCACTACAGTACAGCACATGTTGATAAAAGCAAACGCAGGCTCCCCATGACTGCACGCTCCACCATCAGAGTGCAAACATGCCACTGCTCATCAGCCCTTGGTCAAATAGTTTTGTGTTTATCTCAGCAAAAAGGGGCACGGCTCACAGTATCGCTCACATGCTGTCAGTGTGGGTGTGTAACGTCACAGCAGTCACTGTTTGTGCCACTCATAGTGTCATACGCTGTGACCCTTACCTATATGTCATTCCACATTAAAATAAATATCTACAATTACATTGTACAATACACAAATTGTGTTTGACCTCAGTCAGCTGCCAGTCAGGGCTGCCACCAAGTGGTGGTTTGGAGGATTGATATTTAAGTCTGAGCTTGTATCATTATAATAATTTAGTCTGCATACTGCAAATAAAGTCGCTGGATTTACGCTCTTAAGAATAATTACTGTGTCATGCATGCAGCTACTGTGTGCCCAGCCCACGCGGCCTTCCAAGGCCCCACACGTTAATACAAGCCAAGTCCAGAATGCCACATGGAAGCCAGAAATAATGGAAACCAGTTCAATAGATTTCTCAATCCGGTTTTTAGACCTTCATCTACATCAACACACGCACTGTATAATTACAATACTGGAGAAATTCAATTAAGTTCTTCTTTTCCAGGCTTTAGAGACAAAGCCCCACACATCAAAACGGAAAAAACATTTGCAATTTTTTTATCATCTGTAGACCAAAATATTTCAGGGTTTTGTCGCACCATTTCATAGAATTCTGACCCTCTTAAATTAGTGCATCAAGTCCATACAGCATAAAAGAGAATAGTGACTCACTTTCCGTTTCTCACAAATCAGACAGCTCAATCTGAATCTCTGTGCAGCTACAGATCGTTGGCGTTCACATAAGCGAGCTGTAACCTATGATTCAGGGCCATGCTTTTGTTCAATACGCATTATGCCCTTCATTTTGGTTTTACTGAGATGTCATTTCAAATCATTTCTATTCAAACTAATATAAAAGCTTGCTTTTATTGGAGTTAACACAGATGAACCCTGTCAATATAGAGCACAGCCTCCTGCGTGACTGAGTTGCACATTTATATTACGTTGATATTTGATTTAACAAAGCAAAACTTGTATGTACTGACCAAAAGTCAACACCAAAGACAAAAAAGATGCTTGTAAGGATGTGAACCTCGTGCAGCTCTCCTTGTCGTCCTGTGTTCATCCTCAGTTAAGAGTGTGGTGTGAGATTGTGAGCGTGGTGTGAGATGACCTCAACACGATCATCTAACATAGATCTTGCTTCACTAAACCCCGTAATATACGGCTGCTGCTCTTAACGCCGCAAACTCAGAAGTTCAGAGAAAGAAAAAAAAAAAAAGAACAGTTTCATCTTCGGCTGGTTGCACTGGCCTTGACATGCCATAACACTCCCCACACTGCACAGTGCACAGCCTGTGTGTGTGTGTGTGTGTGTGTGTGTGTGTGTGTGTGTCAGTGTCTCACTTGAGCACACCCTGAGAGTCCTTGTCTAGAGACCTTGAGTGCTAAAAAGCATGGGGGGCCCCTCTTCTGGGAGAGACAGCGAAAAGGCAGCAAAAAGAACCCTGAACAGATAAGAAACTTGTGCACCGGCAGGAACGAGCCGTCCCTTTCCACGCTCTGCCCCTGACGTCTGCAGCGGGTGCCAGATAGGAGATAATAACTGCAACAAGTTCACTGTTAACTAGGGCGATTTGGGCATAATAGACAATAAACTTTGCGTAGGCATCCGAGCTCTGTGTATGAGTGTAGTGTAGTGCTTTTTTTTTTTTTTCTCTCCAGAGGCATCTGTGGTGTCCACAGGTGTGTCGCTGTGGCTTGGAACCAAGAAGGGAGGGTAAGTGCTGAGTGAGCACAGACAACAGCTACTTTGTCTTTCTCAAACATCTTCAAGGTCCCTGTGGAGGGATAAATGGCCAAGAGGACGTGCGTTCCCAGGAGAGACTCATCTGGAGCCTTGCAGGGTAAGTCCTCTTTGCGCCTCATTCATTTTGTGAACTGACTCATTTAGTTTTTCATAAGTGGTTGGAAGCTAGATATATGTTGGTGCAAACGTTCCTTTGTAGAGAGGGAAAATGCATTTTTGTTTCATTGTCAAATTCAGCGACCGAAGCCAGCTGCCTGTACATGTCATTGTTCTGTTGTACGACTGACCAGCTTTTTTCACCCCTGTCCCTCCAGGCTCCAGCGTGCGACGGCAGGGCGGCAGGGCTCTTTGCACTCGCTGTTCCTTTTTCCTATGCATATACCTCTTTCAGATGTAACTTTAAAGAGGCATAGGGCATGGGAAAATGGGGCTGCAGAGGTATTCCACCAGGCAGACAGCCATTTCATCATCCTCTCCGCACGACAGCTGACCTCAAAGGGCGCACACACACACACACACACACCTCCGGGCTCCAGCCTGCCATGGACGTACTGCATTGAGGAAGACTGCAAGCGTAGACCTTGGCACACTGACCACAGGTGATATTTGTGTTTGTGTGATTTATTTCTCTGTTTCTGTGTTTATGTAATACGATGCGTCAAATTTCATCATTTTCATCCACGATGACATTGCGTGTTTTGTTTTTTTTTAAGTGGAGGTTTTATTGCATTTCTGCAACATTATTGTATATTTAAAACTCCTGTTTGCCTCTGAATAATGTGTTTGCTGTCGTTTTTGAATAAAGACATCTTGGCATTAAATACTGGATTTGACATTTATGCATTGTGACTTTCTTACCTGTAAGTAACGGGGTCTTTAAACTGAGGAAGCTGAATCAGACATTTGAACCATTTTATTTACTTATTTTGCTTGCACCAAAATGACTTTGGGTGGTGATACACTAGCCAGTTTTTGGGCAACTCTGATTGGCAACAGTGCCCAAGAAATTGCCTCAGTATTGCTGCTTTAACCCTATAAATACAAAAACATTTGAACACATTCTACCCGTTTCTCCACCTTGTTGTTTGCTGGTAAAAGTGTTTCTGCCCCGCATGTCACCACCAAATAACTCACGGTCTTCTGAAAAATCCATTTGCGCTTAAAAGCCAAAGATGAAACTGTCAATATACTATATTACACAATTATCAATTTCACGCTTAATGAAAAGATCAGAACAAAAGGCAGTGGTGGAAGAAGTACTCAGAGCCTTAAGTAAAAGTACAAACAATATAAAAATAATACTCCATTATGAGTAAAAGTTCTGCATTCTGTGATGTCACCAGAGGCAGCGATCAGTCTGTCAAAGAGCATTCAGGTGTGGGTGCATGAAGAAACCACTCAACAACAATCACGTCAATGCAAAGTGAATCTATTTTAGAGCCCACAAGATGTACAGGTAATGGTGTTTCTTTCCAGTCTTCCAAAACCACCCCATCTTCTCCAGTCTAAGCTCTCCCTCCCCAGCGCACCCTCTGCCTTCTTGCCTTCCACCGTGAGATAAGTTCATTGAGAGCAGCTGGGCAGCCGGCAGAGTCCCTGTTTAGGCTGCTCCTGGGGAATGTAGTCCCTGCATCCTGACGCCATGCTGTTTTGTAGGCCCATCTGTAACCACAGGGCAGGGATATACCTGCCGTCTAGGACTCTGCCCCTTGTTACATCACAATTCAAAATCCTAACTCAGTTAAATGTAGTTAAAGTATCAAAAGGAAAAGTACTCATTCTGCAGGAGAATGGCCCCTTCAACTTATTTATTATAATTAACACTATTAGATTGTTGATGCCTAAGTAGCATTTTACTGCTGCAGCTGATCGAGGTGGAGCTAGTTTGAACTACTTCATATAGTTTGGTGGTGTAGTCCAGCCAAGGGGTCGGGACCCCCAAAGATCTGAGATATTTAATGGGCTAGGAAATGTTAGATCATTTTCATTTGACCCCACTGTGCTTAAAACAGTTATTTAAATGAAACCACCTGAGACATTTAAAGGGGAAATATCTAAAGGTGGAACTCATAAATGTCGGAAATGTGACAAGGAGCCCACCTAGATGCAGCTTTGGAGGGTCACAGGCCATAAACGTTTGGATCCACTGGTTCATGCATTAGAAATACATTTTATTGTATACGTTTTGTTTCTTTTATGCACAACTTTAACATGCAAAGTATCTCTCACACACACAAGTGCAGAGAAGTAAAAAGCATGATATTTCCCTCTGAAATGTTGTGCAGCAGAAGCAGAAAGTGGAATGAAATAGAAATACTCAGTACAGGTTACATTATTAGTGTACTTAGTTACACTCCACCTCTGACAAACTTGTACCTGAATGATAAAACTACCATTACTCCTGCAGGTTTTTGGGGTATACCTGCGCAGACCTGTTCAGAAATGACCACATATTTCCTGAGTGACGTTTGATCCTCATCCAAAGTCTAATTCCACGCTTGGAGCGGTTTGAAATCATTCCCCCCAGGAGCCCGTGTACCGTGAGCTTAATTCCATCACTGCACTCATCAGTTGTTGATGTTGTAGAGGTCATTAGCGGGCTCTCTGGCAAACAACCCTGTGGCCTCTGTCCGTCATACAGCCCCGGCTCCGGCCTGTCTGCCGGCTTCACTGGCACTGTTAGCACCTCTTCACCTAGCCACTCACCACATTCAAAGGGATCAGTGAAACGCTCATTGTCATTCAAGTCACAAAATCTTTGCCCCCCTCCCTCCCTCCCTCCCTCACAATGGATCATCACTGATGCTCATGTTGCCATTAGTGACAGGAACAATCCCACTTAATGCTGCAGACTGAGGCCTCGCGCTGCCTCATAGAGGTGCTGTATAAATGGATGTATGGTCCAGCAAGCCTTTAAATGAATGCTGTTCTTCTCATTACAGTAGCTACTGGTGCATAGAGTAATAGGCTCCTTTGATAATTGTGCCTCCTGGTGGGAGGTGTCCATACTTGTTTTCTTTTTTTTTAATGTGCATGTGTTTTAATGCAGGGAATGGGAGCTGCTGAATAACCCCCCCAGACCTCCTTGAGATCGGGAGCTATGTCTGAATCCGGCAGAATCACGAGCGAGCAAGGCTTCACGGCAGAGTGACCTGCGTGGCTGCTGCCCCCTAACGACTCCGAGGCAGCGCGCACCCCGGGGCAGACTCGGGGGCGCCGTCGCTGCGCGTCTTTCGGGTAGGTGCGAATTGTCCAGTCGGGAGACAATACATAGCTGAATGGATGTCAGTGATCTCGCGGTCACCTCCGCTTTGAAGTCCCCCTTTGAAGACGCAACATAGCACCGGGCTCACAGCTTGAAGCCATGCCACCGGACGCCAAAGGAAAACATTTGCCTGCAGCAGCTGGAGACAGCGTCGTTTTATCTGTGATCCCCCCCAAACTGATCCTGAGCACCTTTTTTTTTTTTTTTTTTTACTGTGATATGTGCCTGCAGATACTTCAGCTTGCCTGTGATAACACGTGGCTTTTTTCTAAGGAGAAGGAAGAGAAAGAGTGGTGATAAAGTACAACCTGGCAACATTAGGGAACACCGGGCTGCACCGTTTGCTCCTGTCGTTACAGCTGGAACACACACGTTCATGGCTCATAGTGAAAGTCATGGCTTTCACTATGTGGCCTGTTCACCAAGGGCCCACTGATACTTTGCATGTTAGTTACTGTGGAGGGATCGAATCAGATCCTCCGTTTTCAAATGTGTGCAACGGTGTGAGTTCGTGATTTTAAATTTCAAAGATGACCGACACAAAGAACGTCTGAAGGTTGTGTAACATAATCCCAAAATCTAGTTCTAGGTAGTTAATGCTGTGATTGTTCAATAATGTGCATATTTGTAACAGGCTGCGGAAATAACAGTCTGACAACCGGAGAACACGTTTGCCAATAACAGCTTGTCGTCTTTAACTCGGTTTTATTTGTGGCATAAGCATCAAACATTCGCAGCAATTACATTTACGTGCTTTCATCTCACGCACGTGTCCAATCAGTAGATACCGTAGTGCTTCGGGCATTCAGACAACGTTCACTCTCAGACCCCCTCTTTTAGAGAGAGCAGTGGGAACGTGTCTAGATTCTACACAAACATTTTCGGGGGAAAGGATCGGCTCGGGCAGCGTTCAAGTGTGGCGGCAGGGCGGCGGGGCGGCAGCCGGGCTGCCGGTGCCGTGCGGCGGCCGCAGCCGCGGGGAGCAGCCGCTGCCGGCGGGGAGCTGTCCACTCAGCACCGGGTGCTGAAACAGCAGACGCTCAGGCCGCAGGGTCCTGGACGTCCCGCCTCGGCTTCATCCTCCTGCCCTGGGACCACGTTCTCACCTGTGAAATACAAGGCGGCCCAGTCACCATCTGCATTATAATCCCTCCTTTTTTTGAGTTTCGCAACGCGCACCACAGGAGCCCCACACACCTTCGCGTGGAGCTACTCGGCTGCAGGCTCACCAATAAGCATCAGCTCGTTGTGACCTTCTTGGCGACATTCTGTGGCGTCACCCGGAGGCCTCGAGGCGGCGCAGTAACACCTGAGTGTCGGAGAGGTTCAGCTTCCCCCGCGACCGTCCTCCTCTGTGCGGCACCCAGCTCTCTGGTGATCTCCGGCTTTTGCTGACTTGCTCGGAGGTGAACGTGGTCCTCGTCCTGCGTTGCTGGGTGGCTTCCCCCCCCCCCCCCGCGCTGTCCGAGCCCGAGGTGCAGAAACATCTGTCTGGAAGGAGGAACAGGGTGTTGAATCCGTGCAGTAAAAACAGCAGTTGCTCGCACAGAAGCGCCGCCTCAAGACAAAGTCTCAAGGTGTGTGTGTGTGTGTGTGTGTGTGTGTGTGTGTGTGTGTTGCTGCCCCCCTGGCCGCCATATAGGAGGGACACACGTCTTTATTTGCATTATGCAAAGGGTTCTCAACGGAGCGATAGAAACCCGATGGCCGTTGTAATTGAGGTTAATAGAGGCTTGGCCGGGATGCTCTGGCGCCAGCACGTCTGAGTGTGAGTTACCTGGCATCTCAGGTCTCTGCATAAAGCGACCCAGGGCGATATCCGCCCACTGAATACAATACAGAAACATTGTTTTCAGTGGCAATGCCTCGTTCCTGCCTGTTGCAGACAGGAGCAACCCGGTGCTGAAGATTCGTAGAGAGTTCTCCATAGAGGGAGAAGGTTGGATCGACTGTCGACCTATTTTGCGTGGGGCATTTTGCTGAAGGGCCCCAGGGCACCATCCAACAGCACACAACAGCAAACCAACACGACCCCAAAGCAGAATGATGATTATCTTGCTCTCAAATAAATCACTTGCAACAACATTGCAACTGTTTGCATCTGACAGCAATCTCCCTGCACGTGCAACAGATGCAGTTTGAAAATGAGGTCCTGAGCCAAACCACCCACAGAAGCAAACTGCACGCACAAGCTGACGCTAACTGTTAATAATCTAAATCCGGCGTTTGCTATCTCCACATCTCATCACACCTTCAGCGTTTAGCCGGCAGGCCTCGGGACTTCAAACCTCAGGTCAGACTCGCTGGCCACACAAAGCCCCAGACTCTCAGGAGCCGGGCTTCTGTGCTACCTGTGAACTCATCAGTGAGAGGCTTAATTAGGACTAATTGTAGACCATGATCTCCCCATTAGCTGGCGTTTGAAGTGCAAAGATGGGGCGTGGGGGGGGGGGGGGCAAACAAGTCGTACGAGAGCAGAGCAGTCGGTCAGTCTTGTGACAGGTAAGAGAAAGAACAAAAACCACGTGTGCATGAGGCTCTCATCGGGAATTAGATGACTGCACGCTCCTGTTGCGTCTTCAACATGACTGCACGCACAACGCAACGATTTAATGCAATTTGTCCATATGGAATCCATTGACCTCACATCAGCTTGATATTATGAGAGAATCAAACCATAGAATGAGAGGTGATAAGAACTCCCACCTTTATCAGCCCCCCGCCGCCTCTAAGAGGGATGATCTATTCATGTTGAACTAATCCCACAATAAGGATAATATCATCAGCTATATCTTTAAGATATCCGCTGTGGGCAGACAGGCCGGCATCTGACAGCTTCAACGTTAACGCAGAGAAAACGCGGAGTCCAGTGCTGCGGTACAGAAGACATTTTATTCAATCATAAATAGACTTTTCTGAAAAATTATATACACTTTTTATATTAAATATAATAAAATGTGCACATCCGGATTGCACTTGTTTTGGACTCTTAAGTGTTTCAGTCTCTAGTTTGTTCAGTAGAAGGGCTGGTGGATCACGCGATGGGGAGGGTGGTGGGGGTGCACATGCTGCTGGAGGACCAGCTGCGGGACCAGCTGCGGGACCGGGTGCGGGTAAAAGGCCGGGGCAGGCGCCGGGTAGTGGGGCCGCTGTCCGGCCAGGCTGTGGTACTGAACCGGGAGCAGAGGCCGGAACATCAGCGGTGGGACTTGGGGAGCGAGGAAGTCCTGCGCCTCCCGTTTCAGCTTCATCCTCCTGTTCTGGAACCAGGTCCTCACCTGAGAGAAAGCAACGCATGAAGTTACTATTAGACACCCGGCCATTAGTGCCATTCAACTGGCCCGTTTGCAGCGAGAGTCCCGCCTCACCTGGGTCTCTGTGAGGTCGAGCTTCTGGGCCGTCTTCACTCGGTCTCCCGCGTCCAGGTATCTGTGCTTGTTGAAGACCTTCTCCAGCCTGCTGATCTGCTCCGGGGTGAACTTGGTGCGCGCGCGGCGCTGCGGTCCGTCCCGCTCCGCGTCGCTGCCTTCGTCCACGGACAGACACTCGGACGAAGCCGCCTCACTCTCGTACCCGGAGGAGTCCCCGCCGACCTCCGACACTGAAGGGGTGGAAAGAACCCTGGTCACAAACACCGCAGGACTGACGTTTTGGGTGGGGAGGGGATTGGGGGGGGGGGGTACTTACTCGGCGAGGCGCAGCTCGGTGGGTGGACAGGTGAGGAGCCACGGCCGGAGTCCTGCGGCGCGCTGCTCTCCGCCGGTGGCTCCGCGTCCTTAGCGGGCTTTGATGCCTTGGGTTTAGGCTGCAGGGAGCTCCTGCCAAAGGTCGGCGGGAACGGCTGCACCACGCAGGGAACGTGGGGCCTGGAGGTCGGCGCGGGATCCGGGCCAGCTCCGCGGTCCTCAGGCGGCGCCCCGATGCGGTGGCTCTGGGCCAGCCAGTCCACAGAGAAGTATCCCACCATGGTTCGCAGCGTGTGACAGCAGCTCCCGTCCGGGGCCCGGGCTTTATAGGGCCCCGGCCCTGGCTGCAATTTGCATATGCAGAGGCCCCTGTTGACGCCTGATCGATCCCGATGATTAGAGGTTAATGGCTCGTTATTGAAGTCTTTACATATCCTGTGAGCGCGTGAAGACCTGGCGCCGCCGAGTCTGTGAGAAAAGCTGCCGAGCTCATGCATTTGTCCGCCCTGGCTGAAACTGGTGGCCCCGCAGAAACAGCTGTGTCTCCTGCAGAGGTGGAGACTTCCATGCTGCTGCTGCTGCTGCTGCTGCTGCTGGGGGAAAGGTGTCAAAAGCACCTTTCTTGTTAGGCGGGGCTCACTTCAGGTTCTCACTTGAGACAATAAAAGTTGATCCTCCTCCTGTGCTTTTTACTTATGGAGTAGAAATATGAACAGTGTGAGAACTCGGACTTGTTGCGTCGCTTTTACATAATGAAATGATGTGAATGCCCCATGAATATGATCACACGGGCCTCTTTAGTCATTGAGCAATTTAATGAGCAGCTCCAAGTTTTAGCCCTTAACCCTAACATTGTATTAAAAGTGACCATGGCTGGGACTCGATCTGTGTGTAAAGGATATTTTCTTGTTGAGCAAAACAAAGATTCTTTCTAATTCCGATTTAGTTTCTCGTCACGTATTTTGGCTTCTGGTTCTGGCTGATGTGGTGGGGATCCCATTTGAAAGCCCCAGTGTGGGATTTGGAGCTCCAGGCTTGACATCAACAACAGGCAGTGGTGGAGAAAGTGTACGGATCCTTCACACACGCAAAAGTACTAACACCACACTGTGAAAACGCTCCACTGCAAAGCCAAAGCCCTGCATTCGCAACCGCACTTAGTATCAGATGTAAAAGTATCCCTGTCCGTGTTTTACTAGTAAAGCTTGTGTTTCTGCTGCATCAGTGTGTATGTTGCATTTACTGCTGTAGGTGTTTGCAATTTGAACTACATCTGGAGGTACGTGGTTTTCACTGGACAGGAAGGGCATGAAAAAAAAATGTAACATGCAAAGGAAACACACCTGTCAGACGAATGTAGTGGAGTAAAAAGTACAATATTTGCCTCTTGGACGTAGTGGAGTAGAAGTATAAAGCTGCATAATATGGACATGCTGGTGTAAACTTAAGTGCAGTACTTGAGTAAATGTAGGCTACTTGGTTACATCCTGACAACAGGCCTATAAAAGACATCTAACAGTGAAGATGGAAAGAAAGGACTGAAATGAAGACTGATTGCAGCCTCCCGAAACCCAACACACACACACACCACTCACACCTTCAGCTCGCAGCTTCGATTTCAGCAGTCAAAACGGGGGGGGGGGGGGGACACAAGCGATCCCGAATGGTTTCGCATTGACACGTCTCCGGCCCCCCGCTGGGCGGCGGCGCCAGCTTCCCAAAAAGCCAACATTTGGCGCAGGCGCTTCAAACGTCCCGGATCAAAGGTGTTACAGCAGAGACACCGTTACAGCTGATTGTCCCCCCGTTCAGATGTAAATATGCTAAAACAAGCTGCGTGGAAGTTT
Organism: Gadopsis marmoratus; assembly: GCA_036023855.1. Taxonomy (NCBI): domain Eukaryota; kingdom Metazoa; phylum Chordata; class Actinopteri; order Centrarchiformes; family Percichthyidae; genus Gadopsis; species Gadopsis marmoratus. The sequence continues at coordinate 13,539 of JAVQJF010116227.1, forward strand.
GGGGCCGGGAAGGAAAAGGGGGGGGGGGGGTGTACATTATACATATCACGTTCATCATCATCGTTAATCATATGCGTATAATAAAGAAAACAAAACAAAAAAACAAACAGGTGAAATCACTACAAGCTCACTGAAGTTTGGGACACTCTGAATGTTCAGTCTGCGCCGGACAGCGTCGCATCGCGTCCATCAGGTGTCTCCAGCAGGCGGCGCCTGACCTGAGGGCTCCTCTGCACGCACAATGGCGCTGAAGCGATCGTTTAGTTGTACGACAGCGCAGATAAGAGGCCGGGGCCTAGTTGTCTCCTTTATCGGTGATCTGTCGACGTGCAGGCAAGAGTCCCCCCTCTCTCAGCCTTTTGAGGCTCTTTATCTCTGCAGCTTTGAAGACATGCGCCTCGATCCCGTTAGATAACAATAGGAACCGCCCGGGACGTCGCCTCCATACTGCGCCTATTTCCTCAGCTCCGTCTGCATGTCTGTCCCGGAGGAACAGCCAGAAGGGCTGACTGTATTCAGATGGTTACAGCAACACTAGAGTCTGGATAGAGCAAACCATGCACGGTGTGCCGTTTGGAAGGGGGGGTCTTTTAGAACTCACACACTAAATCAAATCAACACATTTTGGAATTTCTAGTGTTTTTATATGAGCCTTTTTCTGGTTGTGATTATTAGTATATGTTTACAGCTCCCAGGTCAGTGGCGGAAGAAGTAAAAGGGGCAACACCACAGTGTAGAGACACTCCATTATAAGTAAGTTTTATTAGCATAATGCACATGAAGTATCAAAAGTAAAGTGACACACTGGGCCCATGTCAGCGGCATATTATTAAGTATTATATTACTGGAATACAATTACGGATGCATAAACCTGTAAGCTGCAGTTTATTAATGTTGTAGCAGGATGTCAGGGAGCAAATGTCAAGTACTTGATGTGACAGTTGGATCGAGTGATGACAGTGCATCTTTTCTGACATGATTCCAGGTTTTGCATGTTGGATCTAAACCTACAAAGTCATCACAGCTTTCAGCTAAATGCAGTGGAGCAGAACAGTGCAGCCTTTCCCTCTCAAATGTAGCAAAAAACTAAAACATAACAAGAAGTATAAAGTACAAGTAGCTCAGAAAGTACAACTTGAGTCAATGTGCATAGTTACATTTCGCCAGCTCCAAAACATGCAGTGCATCTTGAACTCATGACATGTTTCAGAATGTTTAGGGTCTCAGAGACAGCGGCTGTAAAACATAAAATAGATTTTTTTTTTAAATCTGTGATCTGAGTTGCCAGTACTGTTCATGCAGCCCTACTCCTCCTGAATCGCAAATGTGTCCGTTTTTTTTGATGAACAGTTTGTTCAGGAGAGGCTACATGACCCTGAACACATGTGTACAAAATACTGTACATGTCTCTCTGTAAAAGACAATTTGGCCCAAAAACCCCCCAAAACAATTTGTTTACGCACATCCCAAATAACATACAAAACATGACTGACATGGTGCTTTATGGTCATTTCCATTTCAAATGTGCGATCCAAGTTTGTGCAAAGGGAAGGGTTACCACTTTCCTAAATATTGTGTTTTACAAATGTCAGAAGTAAGGATTTGAAGAAAAAAAAACTTGTGTACAGCGGTGGCGTCCGTGGGATCCTAAACATTGAGGAAGTAGAGCCAATGTCAACAAAATACAAGGGTTCGGTTTGCCCGGACAATGCATAGATCCAAATATTATGTCCCCGCGGTCATGTTCTGTAACCTGGCTTGAAATATGATGGTGATAATCCAGTGATAATTAAGAGGAGGACATGGCAGAAAGCACGCTAAGTTCACCGTGAGGTCATTACCATGCACGGTAAATCCTTACAGGCGGAGAGGGAGACCAGCTGCAGCCCCTCCCACCGCATTCCACACTGCCTGACAGAGGCAGCAGGGCTGTAACCTGCCATAGAGCCATTCTATCACGGCTATTGTCTGACAATAATACACTTTGGCAAGACAGGGCTTATAAAATCTCATTTATTTGGCTAAATTAAGCAAATCTCCATGGCACGTCACATCTCATCTCCACGGTGGGCTTCACGGCGGAAGGCCGGGGAAGAGAGAGAGAGCGGGCAGGAAAATAGAAAAGTAGACACTGACTGAACATCATTCCTCAAATAACATTTTTCACGCTGACACCTCATTATGTTCTATCATGTCCCCTGTAATGGAAAGGTATTGTCATGACAGAAAGCCTCTAGCTTTGGCCCTTCACGACACACTGTTGATAATAAATGCAATTATTTCACATTGTGCTGTTGAAGTGGGATTACAATTAGATATTCATTTACCAATCTAGTTATATAAATCTCATTTGGTAAGCTCCTAATGGGCACACAAACAGAAACTGCGTGCTGCAGGTTAAGCAAAATGTATGATCAATAAACAGCTCAGTGCATCGAATGCGTTCTGCATTAGTCTGTCTCGCTTCCTGCAAGCCGAACACATTTCAGCAACAGCAAATAGATTTCATTTGAATGTTTGACACGGCAGGATTTACCTGCTAGGGGGCTCGGGGTAAAAATCTTCTCCCGGGCCCCTATTTACCCTCCCATTCCTTCTTCTTTCTGTTCAGCGTGCACAGTATTCCTCTGCTGGAATGTCACATGCTTCCAGGCTTGCTGTGTGGCGATATTATTAAATATATAATTTAATTTAGGAAAATGCCCCTTGTAAGCACAGATGAAAAAATGAGGGTGTTTAGATCTGGACACAAGACCCTGCTTCAAGACAGGGCCACAAGATTAGGCAACAAGGGGCCAGAACACTCCATCAGCACTGGGTGTCGGGTGGTTGAGCAGCTTTGGAATTTGAGTGGGCTGCGTCTGAAAATCTCTGCAATCTATCTTTTATCTTTTTCATGCTGCCAGCATGGCTAAAAAAGCAGGATTCCTCCCTACAGGCCCTCGTCATGCCAGCTGATATTGTACTTTAGTGGTACACATCCCCAAACAAAGTTACAACTGAGCACATAACCAGTGAACAGTGAACCTGTGGCTTTTGGCCCCTGGTGCAGTGGCCCTCTTTGCCATGTTGGTAATCCAGGCTTGATGTTGGACATGCAGTCTGCACTGCACATGTTCAGTCACACGTGTGGTTATATTGAGGCCTTAACAGCTACATTACAGGGTCAATTCACAAATAATGCTAAAGAAATGTCAGTCTATAAGCTGAGCATGAATCATTGCAGATGACAAACATCACCCTTTAATTCAATTCAATTTTTTTTACATAGCGCTATACCTTTACTTCTCTTTGTGGAAGAAAAGTGCTAACATCAAAGCCAAACAGACATGTGAGGGAAACTACGTGCTGAACCTGTTTAATCTTCAGGGTGTGTGTGAATGAAGTTCGCCTGGGAGTCTCTCTTATTCATTGCCTAATATTGTTAATTATAACCACTTAAACAGTTTTCCAGTCCACAAGGCTCAGCTGCCAGGACAACAGAGGCATCTGAGGGTCGTGACTTAGGCATGGATTCTCAGTCTGGGCTTGGAGATGGGGTGTCGACCCCGATGGTGGTGTCTCGCTCTGGGCTGTGAGATGTGACTCGGGCAGGGCTCACTGGAAAGTGGCCCTAACCCTCCTCAGCGTGTCCTGGATCCTCCGGGTTTGTCGCTCGCTGGACTGCTGGAAGTTGGCATCGTTGTCTGCGGCCAAGAGGTGGATGTCAGAGGTGGCGAGCCGGGCGATGCGGCGCCGAAGGTAAGCCTGCAGCTCCCGGTCTGGGCTGTAGTCGCATACAGCCTCCTGGAAGGCGTGCACCTGACTCACAACCTTTGCTATGCTCCTTGAGCCAAGGACGGATGGATGAGAGGACGGAGCAACATGAAATGGGAATACAGGACAAAAGGTAAAGTGAAAACATGAAAACAATTTATATCTGTGTGCATGTCCTACCTGAGCTTTCTTCCTAGCAGCATCACCAGCTTTGTCTGTGACCTGATTTGGAGAGAGCAGGGATAACCCCGGGTCCACAGTAACCAGCTGTGTCTCTGCCTTTCCCTGCTAGATCTCCTGACCCCAGCATCTGGCTACAGCCAGTCGCCTCTCAGCATCTGGCCAGAAAACCTCTTTTCCAATCAAACCCCATCCCACGGGCGCCATCTGGCGCAACACTGGCACCTCTACCAACAACCCAAATTCAACAGCTGTGCCATTACCATCCAATCACCACTTGCTGTGACCTCAGCATCTGGTCAGCCATATTGGAGTGAAGGAGAAGGACACAGGTTTATGCATCCTCATAGGGAGTTTGCCAACTTTGTCATAGATGGGATATGGGGAGAGAGCTAATTTTCAGTTAACGACACTAACTTTTGTGTCACTGCAAGGATGGATATCAGGCTAATTTCACTGGCTGTATGCACATTCCATCAACATCACAACTCTAAATAAAGAAAATGAGTGCAAATTTCAGCATGCAGTCAAATTATGGTTGTCATATTAGAGGAAGGGAGGAGATTGGGCACTTCTCATCATGAATGTTTTTGTCCACTTTACGTTTCTCAGCAACAAGGAAGTGCTCCGCAGAGACATTTTCTCTTTTAACTTCCTGTCTACACCAGGAATAGGAATGTTTCTCATTGTGAGGGTGAAAATCTGATGCTTGTTGATCACCTTGCATCTACATTTTAACAAAGATTTGACCCGTGTCACAACGCAAAGTACAGCACTGATGACACACCTGGAAGACCGTGAGAATATTATAATGCTATTAGCAACTGTAGAATCACTAATTAGATCAGCTAGTTCTGTTATTAGTTAAAAGCTATGGTGTTTGGTCAGAATGTGTCGGTATTTGTGTTTACGCAATGTGTATATATAAAAATATACAAAACAGTGTATATGTGTGGAAATAACAACATAATGCTAAGACAATATTTCTACATCCAAAACATGGATTACAACGCAGAGACTCGTTTGGTTTTTAATGTGGTTACACTGGATTTTCATATGGACTTATTGTGGAGCTGAACAGTTTTGTGATCCAACCAAACCTTTTCCACGCAAATGATATTATTAAATAATGAATAAATAAAAATTCCAAATCCTAGTAATAACAATGAACATATCATTAATAATATAATTGGAAAATAATAGGACAACCAAAGCAAAACTCAGATGGTGTCGTTTGTGACAATTACTCATGGATTTGATGCGTGAATCAACAATTAGTTGTCTGCACGTGGAGCGGACTCACTTTTATTCCCTCTTTCAGTATAAAACTGAGCTGTTGCTACAAGACAGAGTCCGCCAGTTGAAGATAATGTTATTTGGAATTGCACCAACGATCCAAGTCCTTTAATCTGATGTCTGCAGTAGATGTGGTGCTGTCAGGACATTTGAACGCCTCATAAATGTAGATGAGTGTTCCGAGCTTAGTAGGATGAAACTTTTTACTTTTGTCTACAACAGAGGCCGGACGTTAAGAGACTAATGCAAGAATGGAACAGACAAAACCTTGGCCACATAAGGTCGATAGCAGCTCACTACAGATCTAAAAATGGTCCGGATTTGCCCTCACCTGAGCTTGGGCCACTTGTAGGCCCCATTGGTGAGCGTGAAGGCTCCGATCTCCAGCTGCAGGACGTGCATGGCCAGGATGTGCGCCGATGGCAGGGTGGGCCTCCTCCTCGTGTGCTCCCCCCCCATCAGACACAGGTCGTCACTCTTCAGAAACACCTGAAGAGAGAGCAATGTACCCGCACAGTAAATAAATGAGTTCTTACTGGAACAGCAAATGCACAAAATTCCCCAATTAAGCCAAAGTCTCAGGTGCTTGACGCAATAAAAGCCATGTGCAATGTAGCGGTGTAATATGACTCCTAAGAGGATTTTCAACAAATTCAACCTCTTTACATTTCCAAGCCAACGTGTGCCACAAGGCTCTCTTAAATACAGATAAATAGCTGGATAGGAGAGTGATGCGTAATGTTTGATGCATCAGGTTCTTTTGAGGGGGACTTTCAGAGGCAGAGCCAGCTGTAAGCCCCTCAGCACACAGGCGAGTTGCTTGAAGCTGTTTTTCTATTGATTTATTTGCCCTGCAGCCCAGTTTCACAACATGTGACCAGCCAAGCCTTCGGTTACAAACAACATACGCGTGTGCTTGCTCAAACTCACATACACACACACCTGCACAGCTCGGAGCTCCTCCAGGATCTCACACACCTTGGAAGACAGATGTTTCCAAGCCTGTTGGCGAGAGAGGAGGAAGATTTATTCAGTAGCTTCAAAATGAGCACTCATTATACCCTGGCTTCGGTGCAACACAAGAGTTCATGAATACAACCTGCGTTCAGATGGACATTTCATACATTACATTTCTTTTAATTGTGAGTTTTTTTTGTTTTGTTCTTTAATTACTCCAATTCACTGACCACATTCCTCCTCAGTGCGCTCACACTTTCTAAATCGTATTTGAAGGCATTAATGCTAATTTCTCACTTGTGAAACAAATTAAAAACCAGCCAGTTCTACCACAGCTGGGGAAAAGATTTAGCTTGAGGGCATCCGAGTTATTACAGAAACACAGTATTTGTGTGAAAAGGAATTTATGAGATGCAGCCTTACTGGTAATTGCCTGACAATCACGTTCTCCAGGCCTCCGAGGACCTGCATGGCTGTGGCAAAGTTCCTTGATTCATAGCAGTGCTTTCCTATCCACAGATACTTGGTCAGCAAAGCAACTTGTGTCTGCAACAGAGGAGAGCTTGCAATGAAAAAAAAAGAGAGAGAAAAATGCTCAACAAGGCAAAATGCAAAAACCCAGTGCGTCTTTACGGTGGTATGCTTTTTCTTGGGAGAACAGGAAGCTGCATAATGAAGCATGTCCACTGGAAAAATAAGAAAAATACAATATGGAGTCAATGTTATCGATGCATTGTGCACTCTCCAATGCAAGTGTGCAAACACTGTCGTTGGATTAAATTGACTTATATTGACTAAATTTCATCTGAGATGCAGTTTAGGTTGATGCACTAAAAGCAGATGAAGTTTCTTTTGAAGTGAAGACCCAAAAGCAACTAAAATCAGTTTAGACGTGCCACTGTTACTGACTGAATTATTAATTAGTTATTTCTAGTTCAATCCCTGACAGTACAGTTGAATTGTCATCTTGCACGTAAGAACTGGAAGTAGTGGAAGTGTGAGAGATGAAAGCAGTTGAAGTCTCATTTAAAAAGAGTAAGAGGTGAAAGCAGCTGAAATGTGCACGATGAAAGCAGTTACAATTGAAGCGTCAGAGATAGTTTAAGTACAGTGTAAGTAGTTGAAGTGTTTTAGCTGTGGTGTCAGTATGAAGGTGTGAGGAAGTAGCTGAAAGATAAAAAGTGTCCATAAGAATAATAATTTATTTTCATTGAGTTTCTCATCTTTTTGTAAGGCACAGTGACAGCTCATGAAGCCTAAAAAAAATTTATTAAGAAGTGTTTCAGGTTGTAGACCCATAGGTTTTTTCTTCCTAACTGTCTATAAAAACATTCAGCGATGAGACTAGAGAAGCAAAGTATATGGGCAAAGTCTGTGACTGACATGAGAGTCCATGTCTGACGAGAAATCAAAGCAAAGGCTTTTGACAGTAATGGCTGCCCCCCCTCCCATCCCCAGTTGACCCTGCTGCTTTTATGAGTTATGTCTCCTCTCACCTTGAAGGAGTCACAGATGACTATTTCAGCAGAGATCCAGTTAGTGACACTGTCAGCATATGTGAGCAGCTGCTGGAGGTAGTATACTTTTGATGGCGTCCCCTCACACACAGGCAGACTGCTGCCCTCTGCTGGCGGGATGTGCTGAGACACATTCCTGGTGGGGGGAAAAGAAGCAATAACCAGAGATTAAATAAAGAAACATAACTGTCAGCTCAGTCCTACCAAAACACATTTTTTCCATATTCCTCTATGATACTAATTAATTAATATAATAAATAAATATATAAATTAAATAAGTAAACTAAACTGATGTAAGAAGTTTCTGTTAGACAGGCACTAATACACTGCTGTTTAGTTTGTGAGGCACAGAAACCTGTTAGGGTCAAACAGGGTAAAGACATGTAATTCAAACTGATGGATTATACATTCATTTTTATTCATCTGGTATATTTATTAGACTTCATGTCAGCACCTCGAATTGATATCTACGGTAGATTTATTAAAAATCATGTAAAGATTTTGATGGAAGCTAAAAAGGGAATACGTGTTCTTTCATAAGGGGGTCAAACGTGTTTCGTCGAGGGCCAGATTTGGACCAGAAAAGTCAGTGGAGAAACATGAAGAATCCAGATGCTTCCATACAGAACAGCAGGGCTCACTGAACAGAAATGAATGAAACGAACAGTCACCAGCTCTCAACCCAAGTGTGCACCTATGGGAGATTTTGGAGTGACGTCTTAGACAGCACTCTTCAGCACCATCATCAAGATACGAATTGAGGGAAAATATTTATGAGAAATGGTGTTCATCCCTCCAGGAGAACTGCAGCTGAACTCTCTGTTGTCTTGTCTTTTGACTTGTCACCCATTTGCACGTGACACAAGTACAACACTGTGCAGAGCTGGAACGTTGCACTCACTTGTTTGGGGTCAAGACTTTGTCCCTGACTCCTTGCATTCTGGAGTTGAGGAAATGAACTGGATGACATCCCTGGAACATTTCCTGTTACAAAAGGTCACCATTAGATCAGGAGATGAAACGGGGTCTTACTATGCATTCATAAAGGCATGTCTCCCTCTAGTGGTAAAAAGAGACGACAACAACAACAACTTGAGTGCAAGATGGGAGAGTGGACTGCACGGTACCTGCTGCAGGAGGGTGAGCTGTTGGGCTATGTGCTGTGCGCTGTATTCACTCTGGCTGAAGGGGAGTCGCTCCTCGCTGTGCAGGCAGACGCTGGAGAGGTCATCCACCATGGAGCTGTAGCAGGGCATAGGCAGGGCTGCAGAAATGGAGAAGGCCTTCTCTTTAGGCAGGGATGCAGAGGGCTCCACTACTCTTGAGAATCTCCACTGAAGGGTTGAGAAAAGTGACGTGACAAGATCATTATTTATTCAGTAATATGGGAAGGGAAGCCGTTTCGTTTTTCATACAGGGTGCTCTTGTTCAACAGCAGCGAGACAATAGCATCAATAAAGGAGATTTATATTTACGATGCAGGTTGTATCACCCAAAAAGTCAGGATGCAAAAGATCTTATCTAAATAAAAACCAGAGGAAGAGATTCAGCATATTTGCTCAGCTGTCAGGTATGGATTTGCACGTTTGTTGTTCCCAACACAAGTAAAAGCTCAGCCCAGGACTAGTAAACTAGAGCTGAACCTGCTGGTACTAAGTAGCATCAAACTCCACTGTAAGAAAGAAAATCCAAACAAAGCAGAGCACAACTATTATACTGACCTTTCTCCCAAGATCCTCAGTTGATGAATGCACACACACAGACTCATCATCTTCGTCAAAGCTGATCAGGCTTCCTCTTCGCTGGCTCCAAGTCGCACATGGAGGGCTGTGGAGAGCAGCAAGGACGGCCTCCCCTCGGCTGTCTACAGGAATCACCTGTGGGGGAGGATAAAAGATAGGGAAATTACAGAATGTAGTCATTGTACATTTCATAAAGAGACAAAAAGGTGATGGGATGAATTTACACCAATAAACAGCTTAAACTGCGTCTTATTGCAAAAAAACATGTTTTAGCTGATACCTTTTGCTATGCTCTGTCATATAATAAGACACTGCCCTGGTGATTTGATTTTACTTATGCGGTTGTACATGCCCAGAGTCCGATGGCCCTTTCACCCAAAGTATGTTGACAGTGGAAAGATTAATTGTAATTAACAGAAGATGACGTGTGTAGGTAGCAGGAGCAGAAACCTCCAGGAACTCAAGTTTTAGACGGAAACCTTCAGGGTAAAATACTGAATGTCACAGTATAGCCACTTGACTGACAGGTCATCCCTGTAAAGTGCAGAGCAAAGTGTATGCTTATGTGATTACCTCAGCATTAAGGAAGTTTTCTAACGTGTCCACAAGGCCGGACTTAGGTGTAAAGTCCACCCATCTACAGTCTGTTATCCAGAGCTGGAGCAGGTCCAAACTGCGATGGAAAATCTTTTCGCTGTCTCCTGACAAGTCTGGACCTTGCCTGGCAGGGAAAACAAACATAATCAACATACAAACAGTGCAAGAGCTTTCATGCTGTGTGCTATTATGTTTTGTAGTTTACAGGAGAGGCTGGAGTGGAGACTCTCATGGGTTTTCTTGGCATCCTGCGCTGCTCTGTACATAAACACTTCTCTATGTTATCAGGAGCTACTGGATATACGGTACCTAGCTGCACTGATGAATTTATCCATTATGAACTGCAGCAACTGCTCAGGAGTGCAGAGGAAACGATAGGTATACAGGAACTGCTGGATGTAGCCCTCCACAGCAGCGTTTCTATGATGAGAAGGAACAGAGCGACACCAACGCAGTTTAATAACACTGCTCAATGAAATGTATCATCAGCAACACGTGATTAACACAGTGGCATCTTTTCTATTTAGCTCCTTATCATAAATAGTGGCATGATAATGCACTAACAATGATCACCTATACTTTCCTTAGAGACGTGATACTTTTTGACAAATATTGTCATAATTTTAAAATGCTGGACAACAACTTCAAACTACCATTTCCAATGTCAACAATGAACCTTTAAACTCAAAAGATAATGTTTTAATTTCTATTATTCTGTCTTTTACTGTTTATGTGTAAATAGAAACAGTTAAATATTTTTTTTTACCCAAAAATGCAGAGGAGTGGGGGTACCTTTTGAACCCTGAGTAGTATCTACAGTCTTCCCAACATGCTAACCCACAAAGAAGGCAGGGCAGCTTGTATGTTGCTGAGTTGCAAGTCCTCACTACTAGTTGTAAAGCAAAAATGCTGCGGTCACATGTGATAACCGAAGTGAATAATGTTCTCATCAACTCAGAGCTTCTCCCATCTGGATTTTGACAGATAGGAGCCCCCATCCCCAGTGGAAATTATACCCGTGCCTATGTTTAGTTCTTACTGTAATTGGTTCTGTAGTTTGACTGAAATGCAGTGTATTGTAACACACCAACTAACCTGTTGAGGGCGTAAACTGAAATCACGCCGTATCAATTTAGAAGTAAAAAATAAAAATAAAAAACAGCTTCAGCTTGAGGCTAATAAAAGTGGTTAAAAAAAGTGTATGTATTCCTATTATGATCAAATTACACCAAAAGGCGAAACCCAACAATTAATTCATCCTGTTTACCAGTATTGTCTGTGTAGCCAAAGCTTGATATATCTGGGTATATATTGTTGTCAAAAAACTTTTAAAAACAATGAACCTTATGAACTTGCTTCTGGAAATATTCACTAAAAATAGTCGACAGCAAATGCACATTTTTTAAATCTTTAAAAAGGCTGTGAGCTAAATGCTACAATAGGCACTTCACAATGACCGTGCTAATGACCACACAGATGTTTAGCAGGAATAATGTCTACCATGTTCACCATTTGAGTAGAGCGTGTTAGCATGCTAACATTTGCTAACTAGCACTGAGCACAAAGTACAGCTGAATCTGATGGGGAAGCCATTAGTTTTGCAGGCATTTGGTCATAAAACAAATATTAAACAAAGTGACCAGCTGGTGGCGGGAGATGAAAAGCCTGGCGATCACCAAGGTCAGTAGGATTTATCCTCCGGGGACCATGGATGTCTCTACTAAATTTCATGGCAGTGCCTCAAATAGTTGTTGAGCTATTTCAGCTGCTAGAACATGAATATATAATATGATATTATATTGCTGTGAAACTAGCTGTACTTAAATCTCCTTATTTTACAAAGAGTAACATCAAGGACCTTCTTCAGTTTCTTTCGGTAATTTGGTCATTTTCTGACCCGAGCCCATGTGAAATCTCTTTTTTGGATGGCTCAAATACAGCAGGAAGGGTAAATAATAGAACACAGAAAATGGATCACACGGGCTGGATCAAACACTTGTGACATTATCACAACTCACACGACCTCATGACTTCACTAGAGAAAAGCGATGGCTAGCACATTTCTAATTTAAACCCTCATCAATAATACCTGGCGTAGAGGTAAGCCATGAGGCCCAGAGGAGACCCAGCCTGAACAGTACTCTTCCCTTTGCTGGTACTATAGCTCAGAACAGACGGGTCCTCAGAGGATTGGAGGTCCAAGGAGCCAGGTCCACAGAGAGCCAAAGAAGGCAGTAATGAAACCTCCAAACCCCACCGGTCCACGCTCAGAATCTGTAGAAATAAAAGAAATCATCAAAAGGATAGAAGTTGTTAAGAAGTTAATGAGAAACAGCAGCGTTGGGAATTGTAGAGCTTTATAAGTACCTCAAGATATTTCTTCACACAGTCCAAGAAAACCACTTTGGATCTGAGTTCTTCAAACTGGGACTTGAGTTTGGACATCATCAGTTTGATCTCGGAGCCTTTGGGATACATGCACTCTTTTATAGATCCACTGACAGCTACACATGCCATTTTTGTATACTAGCAGCGGCTATGAAAATGGGTACCCAACCTTTGTTCTTTCTCTCTTGTTGAATCAGCTTCTGGTAGAAATTTCTTGTTTTCTTTAGATTCCTTGTTTCAATTATCAGCTGCTGCTGCAGCTCCTGTTCAAAGGGAATCACACAGAATCATACAAAAGGCCCTAAAATATCACCACATGCCTTTCACCGAAAGAGGCCTTTGGGTGTTCCCAGTGTGTAGGAGGCAACGTTTTCATATTTTTATTCCCCTTCTCTTCGCCGTGGCAACAGAGAGCAACAGCTCTTTTGAAGTGAAATGAGTAAGAAGTCACAGCAACACGGCTCCAATAGCGAAAACCTTCTGAACGAGCGGTGGTGCCATCAAAGTGTGCAAACACAAAGACTATTCATTAATATTCTTTTGCAAATGATAATAACTTCCTCTGCCAAGGGCTAAGTTCAACATATTAATATTCAGATCCAGTTTGGAGAGAATAATGTGCCAATTATCTTAAAAGTCCCCCCACATGTTCTCGTCCTATTTACCCCAAAGCCTGACCGTGCCCCACTTCATTACAGACGGGAAAATAATTCCTGCACTTAATCATAAAACCCGAGCAGGTGATGGGCTGAATGAAACTGTGTTCAAGAAGCACTAGGATGCAACATAATACATGGAGAAATGCAAAAAGAATAGAAATGAAAATGCTGTAATCAAATCACAGCGTAGCATTTTCAGTCTGCAGAATATAAACATAAAGCAATGAAACGCAAAGAAAAGAATTCAGAGAATTTTGTGATGGAAATATGCAGAGAAGACCGGTCTTAATTTAAAAAAAGCATCCATGATAGTATACCAGCTGTTGCATTCATAGACAGAGCTCTCCCCCCCTATCACTGCAACATGCATTACATAAAAAAGCACACACTTTATGATATACCTTTCATCACATCTGATCAATAAATCAGCCGCTTCATGCAGTCTGCGCTTGGTTCAAACACATATGGGTTAAGGTCAGATATGACTCACAGGCAGTAGGCTTCACAGGTTTACCCACCTGTGTTTTCACATCCAGGCATGGTGATTCTGTGTGCCGCCCCAGATTCACCGCATACTGAACCACCTCTGGACTAAAACAATCTTCCCCAAAGAAGGCCAAGGCCCAGGCTGGGCTGAAGCTGAGGCCCGGTCCCTCCGCTCTGGATGCAGGCGAGACGAGACGCTCTGACAGCAGAGAGTCACTGTCCTCCATGTCCTCCGAGCAGTCAGGGCTCGTCTGCTCATCGTGGGCTCCCATCAGGCATTCCTCTCTCCCTGGCAGAAACTCAGCTTCAGAGGGGCTTTCATCGCTGCCCCCCACTGGATGATGTCCTCCCTCCATGACCCCTGCGTCCGAATCGTCAGTGCTCACACCTCGACCAGTAAACAGGGACAGTGGGAGAGAAGGGGGGGAAGAGAAAAAAAAGAGAGAGAGACTGAATCACATGGAAAGCAAAACTAAAAACTGGATTTGTGAAGATAAAACCGAGAGAGAGAGAGAGATCCAAGTTTGGCGCTGGGGGTAATTGTTGCTAACCCTGTAATGGCTGCACAATGTATCCACTGTTTGACGGGGGAGCTTAAAGCCTCAAGCTCAACTTCTTCAATCGCTGTCTTTGTGTCTCAAGCACCTTGTAAGAGCCTGTTTGTAATCAGGACCCTGGCTAGCATATTTTAATGGCACAACAGATGCAGATGCAAGAGTGTGTTTGTGAGTGTCATTGGCCAAGAATGAGGCCCAGAGGAGAAGCAACAATCTTTAGAGCTTGCTAGCATGCCTTGAACTCTTCTGAATGTGCTTCAGACTTAAGAACAGCGTCCAACAGCCAGTCACAGCTCCCGTGACTTCAGTCAGCAGCCAGATGAAGTGAAATATATTAAAACATCACAGATGGGTTGGGGCTCAGTGGCATTTTTTTCAAATCTAAAACCAGAATTAAATCTACTTGTCCAATGCAAATCCTAAAAAAACAACTAAAGTAGTTTGGTTGAGGAGGAGACAATTTCTTAGGAAAAATAAAACAAGTAAATTCACTGTAAGTATAAATTTGAGGTACTTGTACATTGCATGAGTATAACTATATATCATAAGTATAATAAAGTATTACATATGACAGAAGAACACTCACAGGAGCCATATGGCTGCATTTTGAGTGCACTTTACTTACAATACTAACATCGTTTTACCAATGTTACATTTTTAGCGAAGGCCTTATACTTATATTGCATTATTGCTACTTCTACTTAAGTATAAAATATCTAACAATACCTCCACCACAGCAGTGCAGTTACAAAATTGCTTTCAATAATTTTGTGTTATAAAGGATATAAATAAAGCAACCTTTAGGTTTAGCTCTTGAATATTATATTAGCAGAGCTAAAACGCAAAGGTTTGCCACACAGATGCATATTTTGTATTTAGCTGACTACCTGCTGTACACTGCTACATGAACCAATCTGTGTCTTTTATATATTCAACCCAACAGATATAATTCTGCATGTATGTATTAATATTACACACTGTACATTTAAATGGGCTTGATCTTTGTCTCCCCTACCTTGACAGATGCAGTGTTGACTCTCTTCTGATCTTAATTCAAAATCTTCAAGCGCAGCTTCATTTTCTTCATGACAGGATTGGGCCTCGGCTCCTTCCCAAGAATCCACAGCAGCGGGACTGGACATGCGAATGTTTCCATTCAGGTCGAGACAACCATGCAGGCAAACCTCCTTCTTCTGTTCCCAGACGGTGGCTATCACGGGTGGGGTTAGGGCTTCCCTTTTCACAGCCTTTGATGGAGGCTGCTCATTAGAGCAGCTGCAGGAGGCGCATTAGGAGGGAGGAAACACACACAGTGCATTAAAAGCTAATGGCAATTAACGCTTATGCAAAGAATGATGCCAATCGTGGGTATGTAAGTATGTAATAAAAAGATAATTGGAAGGAAACAGCCAAAACAAAATAGTCGACTAACTTCACAGATGAGCAAGGATCCAGAATACAGCAGTGTGGATTTACTCATTTAATGTGAACACCGTCGCTAATAGCAACAATCACCGAGAACCAAAAAAGAAAGCCATCAAAGACTCATTTCAGACATTACGCAGCTTGTTGCTCTCATCTTGTAGGTTCAGATGTACTTCACACCAATCTATCCATAAAGTATAATTGCGCCTGAACAGGACACTGTCCCCTCCAGTCCATGTCAGAGGTAGAATGGATCATCTCTCAATAGAGAGGCTACAGCCCTCCCTCTGTCCCCTCAGAGAAACTGGAACAAATAACCCTCCACCGCTGAGCTCTGGAGTGTCTATCTCTCTGAAAAGCTGTGATATCTCCATACCACAGAAGATTAAAGGGTCTCTCCACATATTGCCCTCAGCATAAGAGCATAGCCTGGATAAAAAGACGTCTGCGAGTACTGACAGGCTCATCCCTTTACTCGTCTCTAGCTTACATTTAAATTAAGAGAGCAGTGCCAAGCATGGACTTTTGTTGCCCTCGGTCCTGTATTCATTCATACACTTAAGCCCACCCTGACACTCAGGGCTACTTGTGCGCATATCAGTGACAATGCAGAAGAGGTTTTACATGCATCTTCAGTGTTACCAGACATTCTCCAAAGAGCTAACACACGTTGCAAAGCTGCTACCATAGGGACCATTTAAGCTGCAGCCCGAAGTTTCTGTATGAAGTGCATATTGTATTAATGCTCATTTGAATGGTGTGAATGGGTGTGCACAGGCATTTGTAAGTGTGCAGAGGAGGAGAGGTCACATTCAGCGAGGACTGGATTATTCTGTGTGCCACATAAGAATAAGTCAGAAATCTGACTACATGCAGCCAAATTTGGGCACCTAACTGTTCTGACGGAAGACAACCGCTGTAACCCATAATGCAGGCTAATTGCGCTGCTGATTCGACACACAAGTCATTTATTTTAAGGATTAAACACCGATGCATAATAAAAAGAAACTTGCTTCAGAATCTGAACTACGCCGTGTATTATAATTAAAATGGTTACATTTACATTTTTAACTTTCCAATGATACTGTAACCACAGCAGAACGTGGTGCTTGAAGCTTGTCACTACTGCAAAACTGAACTGCTACTCTACCAACTGAGCTTATGCAATTGATTTTGATGTGTGAATGTGACGTGACTATGGTGTGAAACCGTTTGGGTCTATTTGCACCTTTTAGCCTATTTTATGTTTTATGGTTTGTAACAGCAAAATAATTCAGTGTTTTTAATGACAATTGTCTTTATGAACCTCTGACAGCACTGAAGGGTCAATAAACTATAAACCATAACTTCAGTCAACTAACAAATCAAAAAATCATTTTAGTGGAACTGGGAATCAGATTCAAACTTCTACATGTTGCTGCATGAGCCAACGGTCAGCTTAAACATGTCTGTCTAAACTCCCTTGAGTGGTCTGCTGACACCTGCTTGATGCTTTTGGTTTTAGTGCCCTCGTCTGTGCTCACGCTACACTCCACGTCTTTCAACAACAGGAAGTATAAGAAGTTACTGAAGAGAGCAGCGGACCAAAGTCCTACTCACAGTGTGGACGGGCTGTAGTTAACCAGGCAGTGCAATACACCCAGCAAGTCGTCTTCCCAGTACAGACCACTGAACCTCTCCTTCACAACGCTCGCAAATGTGTGGTAGTGGAGGTCCTTCAAAGAGAAGATGTACTCCCCTCGGAAAAGAGAAAAAGACAATTTTTTATATGAATATGTCTGAACAACATGACAGCGTTACGGTGGAGGTAATTATTTTGCCGTTTCAAGGAGTGGAGGGGCTATCTGGTGTTAAAAGAGCAATGTGCAGATGTTTGACTTTCTTAGACAAAGCGGTGTCCGTTCTGTGCAACACTGCACTGTATACAATATGTGCAGTGGACAATAGAACACAAGTTGAGAACACAAGTAGTGTAACAAGCCCACACCATCAGCCAGATATGCAGAGCATAACTATACTGGAACCTTCGTCCTCTAGATGTTAAAAACAACTTTGGCAGGAACATTAGACAACTTTCTCTTAGGGCATAATCATGGGGGTGCGTGAAGATTTTTTTCTTAGAACTAGTGAACAACATTTCAAAATGTCCCTGAAAATAATTATACGGTTAGAAGAAATATTACCAAACAGGAAACTTGAGGAAATGGGAACAATACATGTTTTCTGAGTACACGTAGGCCTGTGGCACTGATAGTTTTACTGGACTGCACAAATCACCACATATTAGGGGGTTTTCACACAAATATATAATTTAGTGCAGAGAATATATTGTTTGGATGTAGAGATATGGATCTACACAAACATATAATGGAGCGGTTGCACCCCTTTATTGATTCCACCTTTTATCTATTACTTTTAGCTAACTATTTGAATGGTTTATTCGTTATTTTTAACTAAAATGTTTTAACTAACATTATTTTTAACTCTCATTTGCAACATGTGGCGTTGAGGTACAGCTGACTGAATATGTGGATATATAGTTTTTAATAAAACCATAATTCATTTTAGAAAATTAGTTTAGCCAACCCACAATCTTCCCACATACTCCCTGGCAACTGCACAAGTAGCCTCTGGTGTACAAGTAACCCTGGTTGGGGATCAATAAAATAATCTTACAGGCATCTAAAGATACATACCCATGACGATGTCATCATGTTCATTGTCCAAATACCCATCAAGTGAAAACTCTCCCTTGAGCAGGACAATCATTTCCTGTAGGGCGGGGTGGACTTTAGGGGAGATGGACTCTGGCGGAGAATGGCTCTCACCTTGTGTTGCTGGATTTGTTTGTCCATTGTAAGCTCTGGGCACACTGTGCTCCAGGGGGATGTCGGTAGTGATGGAGCTACCATTAAAATAAGATGATGGTGGGCCACAATCCTGAGGTCCAGGCCTCACAGGCACATTCAGACAGTTAATGATTGGACCCTCGGTGCTCTCTGGAAGTGTGATTAGTCCCTGCAAATGCTGTGGCACCAGGGAGAGATTTATATCCAACCCGAGGAGAGACTCGGGGGCCTTAACCTGCACAGGCACTAAGGACAGATGTCCTGTTGTGGGGTCCTGACGGAAGAGGTAATTGTTGAAAACACCACAACCATTGAGGTTAGTGGATAATGGTGGAGGAAGAGAGACTTCAACACAGGAAATGTCAGGGCGAGTAGATGGAGAGCTGACCAGCATCTTGTTGCTGGAAGGTGCAGAAGTTGTAGTTACGACTGCCTGATTAACAGGCAACTCCCGCGTACGTAGATTTGGTTCAGTCTGTGTAGGATATGGGAACTCAGAGTGTGAAATGGAACCGAGGCCGATCTCCTCGATGCGTTCACTGCTTTTTGTGAATTCATCCACAGTCCTGTGAAAAAAAACAATCCCTCATAAGCGTTCTCCTTTTAAAGCTGAGCGGCATTTTGTGTGGGTATTAGTTTTACTGTTTTCTCTTCTATACATTTCTTCTGTTACATTTTTTTTACAATTCTTTTTCATTTTAATTCTATCCTTTAAAGAAATAGCTCAACATTTCGGGGAAATACGCTCATTCCCTTTCTTGCACAAGATGAGAAGATTGATACCACTCTCATATCAGTCTGAAGTCTGAAAATACATATCATTTTAAGAAACATCCTACCCTGCAATGGCAGCTCCCAGGCTTTCTCTCTCCTCCTCTGAGTACCCCTCATTGGTCAGGATGATGGGGGTGAAGTGTGTGGCAGTGGAAGTAAAGGCTTCTGGGAGTTGGAGTTCCTTGTTGACTGGATAGCTGTGGGGAACAGGGCCAGGCACAGGAGCCAGTCGGCTCTCAGTGGCCATGGGCACAAAGCCTACACACAGTTACAACAATGCCAGTTACAATATCCGTGATATTGTCTCATGCAATACATGTCGGTAAATTTCACAAGCTGCGTAAAATATTATTAGAGCCCAGTTAAAACCGCGCTCCCTCCTCTACTGAGTCTTCTTCTGTCATGAATGTTAGATGTAAAAGAAGAGACGTTTTTTAGGACTAAAAGGTTCTGTAGTGCCTCTTGATAGCACAATTCAAAGGGTCTTCCTAGTGTTTGGCACATTTAGTGTATAATGTACTGTACATTTCAGGGTAAACTCTTGCATGAGGGTCATCCATACTAAAGTGAAGGTGTCCTACCGCTGCTGTTTTGTGCAGAGTCTTCAAATGAGCCTTGATGAGTTTCATTTGAACTCAAATCATCTGCATCACTGGATTTTGAGGCTGGCTGAAAGAAAATAGAATTGGTTTAGTACAATAGAGAGAGATCCTGCTTTTCAGTGGGACAAAACAGAAGAGCCATTAAGAGACCAAAGAACAAAATGGGCTGACATTGATAACGTCATAATATGCAATAAATAAATAAACAGATGTATCAGTGGTGAAAAACAAAGGAAAGTTTACCGGGCGAACTCTGCTGATGAGGTTGTTCCAGACAATCTCAGCGTTTGTCCCTTGACATGATAAGTAATCACGACAGCTCTGGAACAGATAAACGTTAAATCAACGTGAAAACAATACAGGACACTTCACACACGATCACACGCAGAAAGTAATTCACCCTATGTGAAAAACTTGGAAAGCTAACTTACTTTTACAAAATGCCTGACAGCACAACAATAAAAGTAAAGATGTCTTTTTTTAGGCGAGTCCTTCGTTGACAAAATGACAAAGCACTTTTACAAAGTGGATTCTCTCTACTGAAATTAAAAGTGATTTTCTTTCAAAAGGGATATATATCTGTTTGGAAAGGTGCTCCTCTCTGCACATTGATATGCAAAATTAAATCAGGCTTTATGTGCAGAAAACCTTTCATACGTACAAAGTGCTTTCCAAAGTGAGACATAAAAGACAGAATGACCAAATAAAATAAGTCAGCATTGCAAAATAAATACATAAATGCAAAATGATTAGGAATCCAAAGTACTTTACTTTCAATGTGAAAGCCAAATCGCGGAAACGTATTATTAAACAGGCCTTTCCTCAAACAATTAACAAGAGGACGAGTCTGCAACCATGCTAGCAGCTCTGTGAGGCTGCGAAATGCTGACATCAACATGCTAACATGCTCACAACAACAATGCTAGCATGCTGTTGTTTAGCAGGTAATGTTTACACTGTTCACTGCCTTAGTTTAATATGTTAGCATGCCGGTGTTAGCATTTAGCTCAGAGCCCCGCTGCAAGCTAAAAATTAGCTAACTAGTACTAAAACAAAGCACAGCATAGGCTGACGGAAAAGTTAGTTTTAGTTTTATTAGTTTGAAAGATATTGGACAAGTTAGAACTTTGACTCGCTGACGGCACTCGATGAAAAGTTGGGGGGGGGGGTGTCACCAAATTCACCCCTAGAGCCACGCTCGCGACATGGCTAAATGTTGTTTTCAAAAATGTGGTGGGAGTGAGACCAAGAATACAAATAGGGGGCTTCAGTTTGTTACCAAAGAATTTCCTATTTCATCATGATGTTTATACAGTGCATGTTTGTTCAAAAATGTCCTATAGCGGGCATGAATTAGTCATAGTAAATCTGAGAACTGTGTTAGGCAAGAGGTGTGATAATTGGAGGCCTGTTAAATATAACCGTAGTAAGTGTAAGCATTGAACAGCGCTAAAAAGAGGTTTAAAATAAAAACATGGTATAGATTCCTCTGCTTCAGCATCCCTGTATAAATACCAGCAGTTCCTCCACCTCTGCAACAAACGCCGAGTACACAGTATGAAAAATGACTGGGAGGGGAGGCAGCGGTCAGCCTGTTTGCTCTCAAGTACTGAGAAAGAAAAGTAATGGGATGGTCGAAATGTTGTAATGGAAGACACAAGATCAATGTCAGGCCAATGCAGTAGAGATTTGCAAATTGCGGCGGCTTTGTGCTTAGTAAAAGAATGAAAGCGCGTTACAGGCGACCCTGCGCGAAGCATGAGCTTTCTTGTCTGCCAGTGTCAGGCAGAGAGCCTCGCCGAGAATTTGCCTGAGGATTACGTAAGGTCTGTGGTAAGAAAGAAAAAAAAAAAAACGAGGCACGCTTTTTGGGAAAATGTTTAAAATAAAGAGAATACTTTTTTAGCCATGATGATGGTGGGTCTCTCGATGGGTGTCCTCTTTGCCATCTCCAGGAGCAGCCGCTTCAGCTTGCGAGGCATTGCCAGTTTTTGATTAGGTGATAAACTGAACTTGGCTGTAGCCCAGAGGATAGCAGCAACCCCATACACACAAACCTGAGCCAAGACAGAACAGAATACAAAAGGGGGAAAGCTACAACCACAGCCAATCGTTTAGTGAGACATATAAATGATAGCGGCTCAGACAGACCGACCTTCTCGGTCACAATTCCATGTTCTTGATATTCAGGAGCAAGATAAAATTCATCTCGGGGGCCTGCAAACAACACGGAGAGTCCGTTACTGAACGACAAAAGCCTCCAGACACTGTGGTCTCATAAGGTTTGGTACAGAGTGCATTTTGCAAGTAAACTACCTAAAGATAAAAAATAAAAAAAATGGAAGAATGTTAGACTGCTGAGCTCCAGCACAGGACTAAAGTAAACCTACCTATGTTCTTAGGTTTCAAGAAAAGTACTTCTCCCTCACAGCCCACGTACACTGTGTCCAGGCATAAATAGGCTAATGGAAAAGAGAGAAATCAGATGCACAGAAAAATGTGGGCAACAAAATGCAAGTCATGTAACGTCAATTGATGGTAATACAGAAAAGAAATCAATACTAAATATATATATATATATATAAGATGTGTGCTCTGACAAAATATGTTCGGATGTCAGTTGTTCTTGCAAGATCAGTTCATTCTAAGAACGTCAGTACTGGTGTCATGCATGAAGTGGTTAAAATCACCTGGAAAGTCAATGTAGGTCTGCAGTGAAGACAGGCAGGTGTAACACAGAGTCCACAGCTCATTAACTGTCAGCCTCCGTCCACACCGAGCAAGTAGCTCTCTTAGAGAGATCCACTGGAGAGAAAATAAAGAACAAACCCTGTTTAAAACAGGAATAAGTTACAGGCTCTCTCGGTAGGCTTAATTATCTCAAACTGAAGGAATCCCTAACTTGACTTTCTCAAAATGTATTTTTGAACGCCAATTCTTTCAGCAATGATTTGTGTTATGGAAGTGTTCACTCGTCCACTTCCCTCCCACTCACCGCTCCCTCTGTCTATTTAAGACTGAACACTTGCCTCTGAAAATGTTACATAACTCAGTAAATTCCTTCATACAGAAGACTAATAAAACACGTTCTAAGCATATATTACTGAGTATGTAAGAAAGTTTCACTACAGGCTATAACAGATATTTTTGGGCGTAGCTTATTTTTGTAAATTGTTTTTTGCACTAAGAATGTGTAAAGTAACCCAAATAAAATTACTTAGGTCACATGATGACAATGCAATAAAACCTCCGTGCCAGTTGAGCAAACTCCATGTGCTGATGATGACCATGAGCACGAACATGAACCTTAAGTTAAGATAATTGTGTCATTTTAATGACTGTTTTCTAGGATAAGCTATGATTCATAGCATCTTTGAAAAGACTCCATCTTAAAAACAATGTAGTTAATCCAACAGTTCCCATTTCTGAACTGCTCTACACCCCCACCACAAGAACCCCCCACCATGTTTCGATCTTTCTCTTTCTCTAATTTACAGACAGCCAACTTGTTAGTGCATCCTCCATAACAGACAGACAGACTGCAAGAAACCACCAGCCAGAGATTTGAGAGCCATCTGGCACTGGCTAACCTCATCCTGAGATTCTTCATTGAGGCACAGCATGCTTTTGGTCATGTGGTTATTAGGAACGTAGAGGCTGTGGTTCAATGAGCTCTGGTCCCCGGCAGAGTCCTGTTCCATTTCCAGCTCCTGGCAGGACGTACAGGAAGATGCTGAATCCTGGGTGCTGTTGTTAGATTCACATTCATGGCACTCAAGCTTTGTTTCTCCACTGCATGATGTCTCTGCAGCATCCTCATTTCCTTGCGACACATCATTGTCCACAACTGAGTTGACGCGGTCCTCAGTGCTACTGCGTGGGTAAGACTCACAGGACCTGCCCCGGCTTAGTCTCTGAAGTCTGTCACTCCACACAGACTTGCAGCTCAAGTGTTCATCCACTCCTATCTCAGTGAGGTCGGACACGGGTACACTGATGTCGGCGTGAGTTGGTGAGGAGAGACAAGGGGGGTTGTTGGAGTCTGGGACAGAGCAGGAGCGGTTCAGCGCCCCCCTCACCCTGTTCAGCCTCTGCTGGGTTCTCCTCCTCACTGGGGAGCTGTTGTGGGACCTGCAGTCCAACTCATCTGCCAAGGCCATGCCGTCCCCTTCGCTGCTGTCCATGTCCTCTGCCCAGAGAGAGGAGTCCCAGCCCCCGCAAACCTGCAGAGTGAGTTTTTTAGTATGCAGTTTCAGTTGTTGCAGAAATAATCGTAATTATACAATAATGGGTGTAAAAAAAGAAATGGAGGTTTAGATAACTCAAAAATTGAAGTGGAAATTAGGGAACCATGGTCAAATTTGTGACACATGATCTCGGAGGGCATACACACACAGCAAAGAGTGCATAATTAAGTATTGGCAAGTGTTTGAGTGCATTTTGGATTTAGTAACTTAATAACTAGCTCTGCATATACATCACAAATACTTCCCTTTCATTATGTATTTTGTGGATACTTTGTGCCCCATCACCCAGAGCCTAGCTGCCACTTTCAGGTTTCGATTTGCGTTTCAGTGGAGTAAGAACCTGAAAATAGTGCAGCCCTCTCATTCACTTAATTAAGAATCGGGTTTTGATTCGAGAACCGATTCTGACACCAGAAATCAGAATCAAATCAAACCATCGGATGTCCAAAGATTCCCACCCCTTGTGGCCAGATGGCTTTGGATGGAAAATGCATCACCGTGTTACATTTAGAATTTCTGCTGCACATTCTGGTGTAATTAAACTCTTTCTTCCTCCAGAGCAGCAGCATTCCTAAAAATATTTGCACTTACACTCTGTCACATACCTGCTGTCTGGACAGACCATTTGCCTTAACAGAACTGTCAACACAGAGGTCGATGGTATTATCATCTGAGCCCAGTCTTCTAAGCAGACATCTGGGTTTGGGATGCTGCCATCTTGCCTCCCAGGAGCCTTCCTGTCCATCTGTGGACATACAAAGAGAGCAATTAGTACCAGGAGAAAACCCCGCAGAGACCAGGCAGTGACATGTGTACACTGTGATGACAAAGTGACCTTGAAAGGTTGACACGGATTCGATGGAGAGCACTCGTCGCCCAATAGAAGACAGTTTCCGGCACACGGCTGCAGAGAAGGTATGAGACAGCCTTGCTTCAGCCAGGGAGCGGATGTCCTGTGGGAGTATTAAACTTGCAGGTTTGTAATATTCAAAATGAAACGCATATAAAAATGATGCTCTACTTTTGCAGATACTTATAGACAACTATGTCCTGTTTTAAGAAAAGGAAAAACATTTGAGGGAAGAGACCGGACACAATAGGATGCTAACTACAGCATATTTCTGTCAAAGTCACATATAATTTGGAAAGAGTGACTTTGATTGAACGTTTGAAAGGCCAAGTCTCCATCAAGTACTTTCTGTCAAGCATTTCATTATATATTGTACTGCATTGTATTATGGATGTTCACTGAATTATTGACCTATTTATTGTCATTATGAGAATTTTCATTTTTTCCAGATATTGTTTGGCTTTAAGTGGATTGAAGTAAAGTATGTTCGGCATTAATGCCACAAACATGATTTCTTTTTCAGTTACATATTTTCATGCACCGTCACAATTGATCATATAATACATAATAATATATGATCATCATCATCATCATCATTATTAACACTATCATAATTATCATTATTAACTATTTCAAACATGTCATTTTCACTTTTATTTTGAATTTTACTTTACTTTGCCCTGTCTGACTGCAACAGAGTGCAGGCCAGTGTTTTTGCTTTGCACTGACACAGCACATCCACTTGATGGTACTCAAGAGCACAGACTCACTAATAAGAGGAACATTTTTATTAATGCTACAGCCACACTTTCTGTAAGCCCAGTTACTTCTCCTAGAGGAGCCATATGATTCTACTCTTCTACTCCTGACAGTGCGGGAATGCTGATGCAGCGCTGTATTGGGATACGTTTCATGATCTTGTTGTGAAAGGACATGATTATTGCTGACCACACACATGCCGCAGTGCAATTACCATTCATCTCTGTGCGTCATGGTGACTCTATAATTACATTAACTTATTTCTGCATGGCTTCATCTCAGTGTGTTTAGTTTTTTTGGTATTGTGCATTTCCTTTGTGGTGGTTAAACAAATTCGAGACTTGACCTGAAACTGCAATAATCACTAATGCAAGTATAGCTTACTGAGCACATTATCATTTACCTAATTTTTTATGCCTTAGTTTCTAATTTTACTTCTAAGCTGTTGTTTATTTATCACTAAATGTAAAAAAAACCTCACTAACCTGACTTGAGCTAATGACTTTATTTCAGACATTTTTACTTCTCAGATGCCATGACAACACAATTGCTCAGGTGATATCTCTAATTATTCCACACTTGTCTCATGATGTTCAAAACCACGCAGCTCTCTAGAAAACCATTCGAGCAGTAAAAGAAGGGCGCCCACACCTGCAGGAGAGGCCTGTCCTCAGGCTTCTCCTCCTGCATCTGCTCCAGCAGCCTCTGGATTTCTTCTCCCAGCTCTGCCTCCAGCTCTGGCTCGATGACAAAGCTCAGTGCGGCAGAAAGCGTAGAGCCCAGAGAGTAAACATGGCCCTGCAGCCGGGGATAAAGGGGGAGGACACACGATCATCGGGGACCAGCTGCAGCTGTGGACTTACAGCGAGAGTACGGAGATCTGAATCTGTGAACGGCTACGGAAAAGGCAACTAAAAATACAGGATCTTCTTACCCTTTTGGGCAGTAATTGTCAAGTATCGTACATCTTTATGACAGAGGTTTTGTTTTGCTTTGCTACACTGACAGTGGGTATTATGGTCAGCGCTGAGGCAGCAGCGGATTTGAACCAGGTGCTTCTGAGTTCACATCGCAGAAGTTACGATCACTCCCAACTGTTGAAGTGGGCTATACCCATAATTATGTGGTAAACACATGTGCAAGGTGGATCCCAGTGTGGGTCACCGAAATAGAAGAGTAAACACTCAGCTGAAGGCCTTAACTCCTGTTTAGATTAAGCTATTACGTTGGTCCGTTTGTAACATCTCCCTCAAGGAAAACCCAGTGGAGGAAAACACCGGCGGACTGAAGAAGAAGAAGCTAAGAGTTTTTGTCAGAAATGTTAACAGACAGCAAATTAGAATGCACGGTTTATTTTGAAATTCCGTTACACAAGTCTGCTGTGAATTTATTCCTGTTATGGTGAGAACAGTGACAGCGCCCAATAGCAGTGTGTGAGCTTTGCATTTATAGTCTGTATTTCACCACAGAGGAAGACAAAAGCGTGCGATTCCAGTCACAGCCGAGGCATTATTCACAGACTGCACCTATAACACAGCAGACAAAGACGTATGGTGTGTAAAGATGAATATAAAGGTTTACAGAGATCCACCCAGTAATGCTGACAAATAAATTATTTATTTGAACATGTCTTAAGCCCACAATAGTCACTGAGAAAAATGCTTATCTTACAAAAAACACCCCGTGGAAAAAGTGCAGCAGGAAAGGCAGCAGTTGAGTATGCAGAGATATTCATACCTGGAGCTGCAGCATATTCTGCTTTATGATGCATGCCATACACAGCTCCACTAAAGGAGCTCATGTTTAAGTGCCTCACTCCGATGTTACAACCAGACGTTACAAGATTAATGGACCATTCTGGATTCTTTTAACTGGGGTCTTATTTTTGTACCTGTAACACTGGTTAGGTCAGATAACACTGCATCACTGATGGGATTGCTCAATTGATCGATTGCTCTAAGACAAGAAGCATAAGAAGTCAGGTGATCATACAGGTTGTATACAAGAAAAACTAGATCATCTCGACCACTGCGTTTGGAGGTGAACGTGAGTTTGCCCAAACAATGGTTAACTGTGTGTGTGTGTGTGTGTGTGTGTGTGCACAGCTACAGTAGGTAGAGGTCCAACAATATTCAGATTTTTTTTCCTTCTAAATGGACCCATGGAAAGACCTACACAAACCTGATCAACGTGAATTTGTTAAAAGAGAGAGAGCGAGCGAGAGAGAGACACTCATAAGGACAGTCGCTACCGGTCCAAATGAACCTGAGGATAGTTAGACCAGATCCAAAATCAAAACGGTGGAAGAAACACTCAGATGCTTTGAGTGGCAATACCACAGTGTGAAAATACTCTGTTACAACAAAACAAAGCAAGAATAGACTAAAAGTACATGCTGGGACATTCCACTTCATGAAGAAGCATTTGCCACCAGCAGATATAAACCCTCCTTGAACAGAGGTCTAAAAGCTGATGCTGCCATGTGTAACAACACACACACTATCTTACGAGTTAGAAGTAGGCCTGTGACACCATCAGCCTGACTGCTGCTATCAACTGGCACGCCGGCTGTCAACTAGCTGTTAAAACTGCTCCTGATGATGGTTTTGAAGTGAAACCGAAAGCCGCTGTCCTTTTGTAAGTAACAAGACTCTTGTATGGACTTGTGAAGACCTCTATCTTTAGGTCACAGTTGAATCAGGATAGTTTGGGGTAATAATTGTACCATTTACATTTGTTTTCTCTTCCAAATAAACTCTCATTATCTTGGTGACTGATTGCCACAACCACGAAAATAAGATCCAAGTTGAAATAAACCAATTTTCTCCTTTAAGTCACAGCCTTACTGTTAAAGAGTGCTGCCTCCTCCCTATTTCACACAATCAGATGGAGGTGAGAGACGAGGCAAGCTTGTAGATGAGTGATTGCTGGCCTTGTGAGGGGAATTTTAGGCGAGGAAGGAGAACGTGCAACGCCCTCCTCTCCCTCGGCGAACATCACCAAGGTGCCCGTGATTGCGTGGTGTACTGAGAAACTCCCAGGGGTGACTGTGTGCAACTGTGACCAGACTCAAATCTAGAAAGAAGTTTCGGCATCGCTCACCTCAAACGTGCTGCCTGTGTTGTCAAACTCAGGAGGCACGAAGGAGCCTTCTGGATCATCTGCAGGATGAGAACACGCCAGTTAACTGCATCATTTAGCATGCCTGAAAAGCATACAGTGCATTACGATGTCATCAGAAGGGGACAAACAGTGCATCTGCCGTTTGATGTGAACACCCTGATGTAGAGCCGCGGCAGCTCTGTACTGTAACCTACTTGCTAAGCATCCACGGTAATGAGATGCAAATCAGAGGGATGTGCATCCCGCATGCTAAACCACAACAGCCCAGCGAGCTACAGCGCAGCCGCTACCCCGCGTTTGCATAGCGCATGTGTCAGAGATAATCCCTGACAGACAAGGCAGGAGCTATCTGCAGACCAGAAGACGAAGCAGCCACTGAGGGGCAGTGCTGCATCCTCCTCCTCCTCCTCCTCCTCCTCCTCCTCCTCCTCCTGAAGTAGGCCACAGCTCAGACTGACTACAAGCAGGACTCACAGATACGTGAAAGCATCACCACAAACATGCGCTCCCTCGACTAGACTAGACGTAGGATAGAGGGGTTGTACCCAGCGTTAGAGGCGGGGGAAGGACACAAGGAAGGGGAAGGATGGCCGTAAAGTGGGTCATGACAGATCTGGGTTGGTCTTCTGGAGTTATGATATCCCCTCCCAGGTGTAGCAAGGCTAATCTACATTTCTCCTCTCCTCTCCTTCTTAGCCCTTTTCATCCCATCTCCTCTTCTCTGTCCTTTCCTTCCCAGTCCTCTTCTCTCCTCACCCCTCTTTCCCTTCCTTTTCTTTCCTCTCTCCATCTCTTTCTTTTACTCTCCACTTTTCTTTTTATTCCATTCCTCTCCTCACATCTTTCCTTTTTTTCCTTTCTTCCTCCCCTCCCTTTTCCTTTCCTGACCTCCTTCATTTCTCGTCTCCTACCTTTTCTTTTACTCTCTTTTCATCTCCTCTTTTTTCTCCTTTTCCGTTTTCATCTTGTCTCCTCTTCTGTTTCTTTTCCTTTGCTCACCTATCCTTCCCTTTTCAATTTCGTTCCGATTCACTCCTGTCCTTTCCTACTATTACTTTTCTTTCCCTAACCTCTTTTCCTTCCTCTCTCCTTTCCTTTTCTCAATCCTTTCCTCCCCTCTTTTGAGCATTTCATTTCCTTTTGTCTCCTGATATTTTTCATCTCCTCTGCTCTCTAAGAGGTTGGCAGTTCAAACCAACAAGAAGGAGAGGAAATACAGACAGGAGAAGAAAAGGAGGACAAGATATTTAAACCCTTTCTAGTCACGCAGGCCTGTAACACAGTGAAATAAGCAGCGAACAAGAAGAAAAAAAGACAGCGGTAGTCAGTGACGCAGATGCCTCCAGAGTGATGGTGGGAGCTTTGTGAGTCATGTATGCCTACAGCACAACAGGTAGTAAGAGCTGAGCAATATTACTCAAAACACTTTCCAAATGGGAAGCTGATCAGATTTCCCACAGAGCACAGCCAGTCCCGCTTTATCAGAAATGGAACAGCTTGCTAAATCTCGTGGGAAGATTGTTGTCATTGTAAGAAAACCAGTTTGAGGACATTTTGTTACTCTGGCTGAGTACTGTGATGATGCCAGTGTTGTCACATCACCCACAGTCACCGGCAGCTACTTTCGTGTTATTACTTGCAGTAAGTAATTAGCTGAAATGAACCCCATTGATGAGTCGTTGTGGCAACGGCGATTTTGTACTGAGATTCGCCACCGCAGCCCCCAAGGTCACTCTATTGTACAGCCTGACAGGGCGAGCGTGTTTGTGTGCGAGCCCAGGAGGGGCCATTCGAAAGTGCGTCACCTTGAAATGTCATCACTATCGCACAAAGAGTTCAGTTGCGTGGGACCAATAGGAAACTGCGCTGCGAGCGGAGAGCGTAGCGTTATGAGTAATGATACAGATGCACTTGTGTTCGGCACGAGCAACTAACACAAGAAGGGTAATGTGGGCACTGTGGTTTCTTTCTCTAGCCACACAATGAATCACAGCCAAAAGGACTGAAACACAATCTAATAATGCAAGACAACAAATGAGGCCGCGAAGGAGTTTATCTGACAGAGTAATCAAAACATCCCCTCAAAGTGGCTCTATTACAGACGGAAGATTTGTGCGGAGATAAATGGATGCAACACTTTAGAGGATGCCATGCTGGCTGTGTATTGTGTGTGAGTATGTGTGTGTGTGGGTGTGTGTGTGTGTGAGAGAGCACAGGTTGACTGCTTATAGGCTAACCAAGCTGTTACCACAACAACGATCCCCCTGGCAACTGTAACACTGTTGATCTAATCAATGCTTATCAATTTCCGACATTTGGCATCAGGGCATGGAATAAAGGCGCGGTATTGTGTGTGTTTATGTGTGTGTGTGTGTGTATGTGCATGCTTAAATGCTAGTGTCAGTGATAGAGAATGATAAAGCAAAAGGGGGAATGAGAAAGAAAAGGAACAACAAATGGTGAGGGGCGGGGGTGGGGTGGGGGGGGCACTTACAGTGCTGTGAAGGAGAAGGAAGTCGTCTGTGCAAATCAGAGCGGACCTGCGGACCTTGTTAAAGCCCAGCAGATCCAGTGAGTGTTTTCAAGCCGGAATTTGCAAATTGAAAGTGATACAGATCAGGCCAGCAACTCAGTGAGCAGAAAACGGTGCCTGCCAAACAGAGCTTAACCTGCAGCTAAGGAACAACCTCGCATTTAAGCTCTGCAGCGCACTCCTGGTCTACTCTGTCATTGCTTCTGGTTTCCAAATGTTCAGGCATGAGGACGTAGATTCGTTTAATTGTTACCAGCACGCTTGATAAGTAGCACATTGGTTACATGAGCAGCCAAACCCAGGGTGAGAATATGATAAGCCAAAGACCAGGCAAAAAAAAATAAATAAAAAAGCTGAAAGCAAGTTGCTATAAATAAGGTATGGGCAAATAAAAGGGGTACAAAATGTCCTGACAGTGGTGGTGTTATGGTACAAACATATAAATGACAGTGTGTCCGTGCTGTAGACTCACCACTGAGCTGCTCCATGAAGCACACATTCCCGTGGGCGTTGAAGGCCAGAGTGTCTGGCGTTATACACAGGGTGTGGAAGAGGTGGGAGGGCCTGATGCTCTGCAGCGCCCGGACGCACTCTGCACACACCGCCCACACCTCCTCCTCAGACAGACAGCTGTCCCGCAGAGAAAGGATGTCGGCCAGAGACACATTCTCCTGTGGACGCACACACGCACACACACACGCACACACACAAGTAGGCCCAGGTAAGCACACA
Source organism: Gadopsis marmoratus (assembly GCA_036023855.1). Lineage (NCBI taxonomy): Eukaryota > Metazoa > Chordata > Actinopteri > Centrarchiformes > Percichthyidae > Gadopsis > Gadopsis marmoratus. Next base: position 45,568 of record JAVQJF010116227.1, read on the forward strand.
CATACTGTGTACATATACACACTATGTTAGTTCCATGCTTACACCGTGATGGGTTAAAAAGCACAATTTAGGGTGTTTGAACTTCTTGAACCCTGTAAAATTTGAAGGGGTTCCTCTGGTTCAATATAGTGTTTGTGTGAGGATAAATGCTAATGAGGACATCCCGTTGCTTTTTCTAATTGCGTGCCACAATTCAGCCAATAGGGGACAGAAGGAGGCAGAATGCAACAGTTATACTAACTAATTGGGGCTGTAGTGATGTTTCAAATGTTCGCAGGGTGATTTCCATAATGAAACTAAGAACATGACATCCTGCACACACACACGCCCTGTTTATGCCTGACGGGACACACGCACATGAACACACTACATCATCTGTGATCCACCGTCACCAAATGGCCCCATTTATCCTGGAAAACGCAGTGATCTCAGAGATTCCGTGCAAGCGTCCAGCATAATTCTGCCGTCTGATTATTACGGGATCTTCTGTTCGCTTTGTGAGTGAGCACAAACGCTGGCCTTAACTCGGACAGAGGGGTGGACGCACGGGGGGGGGGGGGGGCTGTGTGGGGTATCACAAAGCAACAACTGTCAAACACTGCATCCAGTACTTCCACTACCATGAACTTACTGTTTTTCCCCTCCCTGACGTTATTTATACCACCCCAGGGAATTCCTCAATGGGAACTTGTTTCTACTCTAATTGTGAGAGACGTGGAGCCTTAATGCCTGTAACCTCTTATCATATTCAACATGACAATCGCTGCATTATCTCAGACTGATTGCAGGAGAAGCGTCTGTCCGTTTTGCTTTACGGAACTCGTGTAGGTGCAGCAGATTGTGAAGAAAGTGTATCGATGTGATCTAGTAGGGTAGAACACAATTACAGGGCAGAAAAGTGCCACTTCAAGCAGCAGCAGCAGCAGCAGCAGCAGCAGCAGCAGCCCCAGAAATAGACAGTTTCCCTTGAGAACAGTGCAGAGGAAAGCTGGAAGTCTCTCTTACCCCCCTCAAGTTAAATATGCTGTCCTACATAAGTTTGCCTCTGAGCTGCAGGGTTCGGATGAGACTGGTGGCGTGCACGCTGGAACTGAGGGGAACAGTGCAAGAAAGCACCAGTAATCAATGTATTGATGTTATTCACGAAGTTCAAAGGAGAGACTATTTTGTTAATAGGATATTTACTGACTGCATTGTGTTGTCTGAACCTTGATCCCTCGTGCCATTTCTGCCAAATAAATGCCAACTACATTTCCCATCTCCCAGTTAAAAGGGGGATAACTAAGAGCCAGTGGGGGAATGTAACTAAATGCATGTTCACCCTATAAACTCAGATGTCAGATGGGTTCGTGTAAATCGCCGTTCAAGGCTAATAACATATTGGTTATTTCACAGACCAAAAAAGAAAAGATGCAATGCAGAGTTTAAAGAATTAATACAAATGTGTGTAGCAGAACTTTGTTTTTTCTTCTTTTCTACCCCAATAACCATCTCAGACCCCCAAGGTTTTAGGGGCACGACCCTTATTGGGAACAACTAGACAAAACAGCGAACTGTATATAAAATACTTTTACTTTTGATACTTTAAATACATTTTCGCTTATTCTTCTGTGCAGGAGTTTGACTTATTTTTAGATTCCTGGTATTAAAGCATCTGAATTGATGCAGCTGAGGCGCAAATCAAAGACTCTAATAATCCAAGACCTCCAGAAAGCCTCTGTAACCGACTTAAAACATCAGCAGTGTGAACAAGGAGCCTGTTAAGGGCTCTGTAGCGTATTTACCAAAAGCAGGTAATCTGCAGTATGACAGCCTGGATGGATGCAAGGAGGCTCGAGGCTACCCACGAGCTGTCCTGCTGTTTCCGATGTGTGATGAAACATATTTCTCTTAATTCAAATACCTGAGGAGCAATTTGCCAGTCAATCACAAAATAACTTCCTCGTGCAGCGGGGGGGGGGGGGGGGGGGGGGGGGGGGGGGGGGGGGGGGGGGGGGGGGGGGGGGGGGGGGGGGGGGGGGGGGGGG
>JAVQJF010116239.1:0-12442 GCA_036023855.1 Gadopsis marmoratus
GCCCCCCCATACATTCTATGCCCCCCCATACATTAGTGGTTGGCCCCCATACATTATTGGCCCCCCCATACATTTTTGGTTGGTTGGCCCCCCCATACATTATTGGTTGCCCCCCCCATACATTATTGGTTGGCCCAAATGTAAAGGAGGGAACAGTGCAGAAAAAGGCAGTTTCACATAAGTTAGCACAGCCTTAACCCTAAACTGTGGGCAGAATGAAAACGTGTTTTGTAATAATTACAATGTTCTCCGTTAACATGTGGCGCGCAGGTTCTCTCGCAGTTTCGTACTTGAGAATCGGGATGTTTTGTGGGACTGTAATGTTGCTTTGGCATAAGCGAAGGAGATCCAGCATATGGATGAAACTTGGTGGCCACAGGGGGGCCGGCCGCCTGCATGGAGTATTTGGTGGCCACAGGGGCACTGGACGCCTGCATGGAGTATTTGGTGGCCACAAATGATCTTTTTGTGGCCACATGGTTAATGTCAAACCCTCGCTGTGTTGTTGTGCTGCCCTTTCACGCTCCAGCCTCTCTTGAACTGAACACATTGTGATCAAACCTGTTTTGGTTTTTTTTGGTGGCATTTCGAAAACCGCACCGATTAATTCGCACACTTAGTAGTAGTATGCAACATCCCAGACAGGCAGGGCCAGCCATAGTGTTTTTGAGGCCGTCACTTACAGCTCAGATGATGATGATTCGTGCAGTGGGCTGGTTTGACCTGGAGAGCTGGTCAGCCAGGTGGGAGTTGCTCTGATGCCAATCTTGTTCTGGCGCTGAAAGAAAATCAATACTAGCGTCACTTCCTCCTTTGCTGTCTGTCCCACAGCTGCACTCACCTAACAAACAGTGCATTACAATAGCAAAGATTGTCCCCGCGTTGACTTTTTAGATTATGTTTATCCATCCTGGTTCAGTAAAACACAAAACAGACCTTCGCACCAGAAAGCTACAGGTTCTCGTCGTTTGTTTTTTTTTATTTCTTGCAAGATTTTGAATTATGAAAGATAATGGAGTTCCCGAGCTGTGATAATGACTTTGCCGTCCTTTCACTTATCAAATTGCTAAAAAAAGAAAAACAAATGCTACAGCACACGTGAAAAAGTAGAGGAGCAATTACAGAAGGGTAGAAGTTTATTTATTAATATGGAGTCATAGCTCAAAATTGCGTAATGCCAGGGATGTTCCAAAAGTATCGATGACTTCTGATTTTTGGTCTGAATTGGGCTTTAGACTGTGTGCCGGGTGAAAACTGTAATGGCACAAGCTGCTCCCCAGCATACATTCATCTGCTCTGCATCTGTTTTCAGCCTAATCATGAGGACCCACGGAACCCAGTGAAATCATATTTAATGTTGCGAGGACTATAAACATATACACCAAATCAGGCCTGTCAACCCTCCCATTTTTCCCGGGAGTCTCTCATATCTTTCCTTCCATCCCAAATATTTATATATTTTCTCGGAAAGTTCCCGTATTTCTAATCTTTGTAAAAATAAAAAATAACAAAAAATAATAATAATAGGCCTAATTAAAAAACAAGTTGGCAGTGTTTCCCTCTGGCACAGCAGGTGGCAGTATGTAGAACATTAGCTGTAACATGACCTGCCAGTCAACCCAGAGAAGAAGAATACAGACCGTGATGAACAAGACGAAGAAATATGGATGACAGTGAACCGCAGAGGGATGGAGACACAGTTGTACCTGCCAACAAAAAACAAAACTCTATGCAGGTACTTTGCCAAATGAAGAGCAAAGTCAGGCAAACTCTTGCTTTCTGTAAAGTGTGTCATTCAGATCTCAGTCTTGCACACGGTGGGAAAACCAGCATGAAAAATCTGCCAGGCACAAGAGGCACAAAAACAAACCCTGTCAATGACGACATTTGTGACAGGAAACGTTTCGGGGTCAGATCAAGTGACCAAAGCTGAAAAACGTTTGCAACCGCAGCGTAGCAACTGTCACAATGACATGAATGCATAACGTGTACATGTCTCATTCAAGTAACACATACTGTAAATAGACATGTATGTCCTGGATGTATACACCCTAATGTGCTTTGATTTACATGGTGGGGGGGTTTGGTGGTGGGAGGCAGACAATTTCCCTTATTTTAAAATTCCAACGTTGACAGGTATGCACCAAATCTCATGGCAACCTATCAAGAAGTTGTCAAGATATCTTACTCTGGAGAAACGTTGGCTGAACTGACCAACGACCGTCCGATTTACCAACATTGCCATCTACTGGCCCCACTGCTCACAGGGCAACAAAGGAAGAAACCTTGAGCGAGAATCATCCTAACTCTACCCAGAAGGTCGGTTGCAGAGCAGATGCTGAGACAAAAACGCTAAAACGCACCGTGGCAGTGAAACGAAGGCATGTGTCTCAGACAAAAAGCAGCGCGGTGGATAGTTGGCCGCCATCGGCATCCCCAGACGTGAGTGCATAACCTCAATTCACTACCAGGTACAAACACTATGTCAGGCCAGTGTGTTACAGAGAGGAAAGATAAAAAAAAAAAATAAACCAAACCCAGCCACACTCGCACAAACACGGCTCACGGTCAGACACGCTGAGTCCAAACGCACACTCGCGCAGATAGCAGGGGGCGACTGAGTGTGGTGGTGCAGCAACCAGGAATGCACCAGGCGGTGCTGGGTCCCCGCTGGGGTAGGAGCGCAGGCCGCTGCTAGCGAGCTAGACGGTGATGATGCCGGTCATATGACAATGAGAATAGATAGGCTGTGAGTTTCAATTTGAAGGTTTCCACAGTCAGTGCTTCCTTTATCGCGAGAGGGGCGGGGGCCGATTCCAGGGGAAGGAAAACACTCTGCTGCCTGCTGATTTGTCTGATTCTCTGGACAGTGAGGTTACCGCTGACCACTCAAGAGGGATTGCACGGCGGTTGATTAGGAGCGGATAAATATTGTGGCGTGAGCCTGTCACGATTTAACCAGCACACTTTAAAAAAAAAACAAACAAACAAAAAAAAGGGGGCATGTGGGTTGAATTTGAAGCCATAAAAAGGGAATTCGTATGTGTGGGAATATTCTGACAGCAGGCATTGTAAGTACTGAAGTATTTGAAGTACTTTCACTAAGAAAGGCGGTTGCCACTTGTGTATGCAAATGTGCTAATTATCAGGTAAGGTAAGGACAGTCAAGGTCGGGCGGGGTGGTGAATGAGAGTCCGCGAAAGAGCGATGAGAGGGGTCCAGGTGCGGGAAGGAATGAGGGTCAAGCACGAGAGAGTGAGCAGAGGTTAGAACGAGAATCAGTGATGGTCACAGGCCAGCAGGCGTCGCAGAGGGGAAACCAAGGCGTGAGACTCAGGCTGGGGGGCAACGTCTTGACGAGGCCTCCTAGCTTCACCATCCCCCCCTGTGGTTCCTGTAATGAAAGAGAAGGAGGCGAAGAAGCAGAAAAGAGGATTGCATCGGGAGGGATGTGAGAAGGGAAAACAAATGGGAGCGAAAGGAGTTGCAACAAAACACACCTACGTACACAGGCACAGGAAACCGAAGCAATGTTGAGTCATCATTTACACGAAAAGGAGCCCATGGAGTTTGGCATTAGTTAGCAAACTACATAATCAGCTGTTTAAGAGTGAAAATACACAACAGCACACACATAATGCGTTGGCTGACATGCAAAAATGGTGAAAGTAACACACAAATCTTGCAATTCGTCTCTACCACACTGGACATATTCTTATTTACACCTTTATTAAATGTTATGTTACATTTTAAAATAAAGAAGAAGACTGAAACCAGTGAATCTTCCCCTTTCCGACTGTTTCGTATGACCTTTGTTTAACACGGCCATGTAATTGGAAACCAATAATGTGCTGAAAGCAAACCACTGACAGATAGTGTAGTGGTCTGTGTTTCCTGGTTTTATTTTGATGTTCGTCCTGTGTGTCTCAGCTTTATTTCACCTGCACCGAGTTTCTCGTTAGCGTCCTGCCTGTGCTCGCCCTTGTGTGCCGCTGACTGTGGATTAGTTTCACCTGCTCCCAGCGTTCACCTGTCTTGTGTTCCCCCGTCAGTGTCTTGTCTATTTCTACCTGTTCAGTTCCTTTGTCTCTTGTTGGTTCATCGTGATTCTGTGGGTCTTGTTGCTCGTTCGCGTGTTCCGTACCGGTGTCCTCCCCCGTGGATTATCTTTGTGCATCTCGTGGACTTTGTTGTTTATCGCCTGCCTGGACATTTTCTGTTTGCCTTTGGAGTTCCTTGTGCTTCGGTATTTGGACTACCTGCTCACCCGCCTTTACCGTTTGGAAGTGTCTTTTGTTTTTCCTTAACAAACACCCTCACACTGACTTCCTGCCTCGCTGTCTGCATTTTTTGCCCTCTCCCTGCGGCCTGTGATCCTCCAATCATAAACAGATAGGAGGTAACCATAATGCAAAGCAAGTGTTAAGTTTGCGCAGATGGTAATAGCCAAAACGCCTCTGAAGAAACTTGCTGATGTTCAAGTGGCACTGTTATGCTGGCAGTAGAGAAAGGACCGGCAGACTGGTGCAGTTCAGTGATTTATCATTAAGGTACAGGTAGACGGGCAACTGGTGACAAAAGCTCAGCAGAGCATACGTATGTCAAGATAGCAACTGGACACAAGGAAACCAGGATGAATCCAAAAATGAACAAAGGAAGGGGACCAGTGTATGCAGGGAGGCTGACTGACGGGCACAATGTGCCATTTTAGACTGAAGTAACCAGCTGCACACAAAAGTGCACACAACACCCTCTTGCAGATTGTAGACTGTAGTAGTTAAAGTGTGTGTGATCGACAAAAGCTGCCTCGCTGAGCCTCCTCCCTGCGCAGCGGCACTGCAGCACGGCTTTCTAGCATGTAAAAAAAAAACACAAATCTACTTTTACTGGTCTACTTTCACAGGCTATCTTACACGTGCGAGTCAGACTGCACCTTTATTTGCAGCAGAACAACATGCGTGTGCTTTTCGTGTGGTACTGTTGGGTGTTGCTTTTGAGAAAACGTGCACCGCAGGCGTTAATCCCATGCGCTCACGGCACATTAATTTCTGAAAAGTTAATGTTGCAGCTGACGTTGAAACGGTCTGCGTTGAGTCGGACAAGGAGCAGGTCATTCTGTGCATTTAAATGAATGCCATAGTGGAGCAGATCCCGCGGCTTTGCCACTGCTCTGAGAGACAGGAAGAGCCATACAGTGAAAAGGAAAGTCTAAACCAAAAGTGAACTGATGACAATATGTGTAAAATCTGCGTCCGCCCCCCCCCCCAAGGTTTAAAATATTGGCAGGACAAAGTAAGTAATTGCTGCAACTGAAGGGGAAAAGTAACGAGAAGACGAAATGGGCTTTCTAGTCTGCGTCAAAGCCCCAGTATGCATTTATAACCCTATGAAACTCGGACTGTCCATGTTTTTTCTCCTTTTGTTGAAACTGATTTATGTTCTCATTAGAGCTTAGTTCTTGAGAAAATATACTCTTTTCAAACCGTTACAGCCTACAATTAAACACGCTATGCAGGCATAACAGAATGTTGAATGTCGATGATTTAATAGAGGCTTTGAACTGTTTCAATTATCTAGGTCTAATCAACTGCATATTGTAATGCACCAGGCAGAGACCCAAGTGCATTGATCACACATAACAATGACAAAGATCCCGGTTAATGCCTGAGATCCAGGCAAAGGTACAGACAAGGAGTAGGCAAAACCAGGTCCAAGAGTGCCAAACAATACAGGCATGAATTCCAACCAGACATGTGGCAGGCAGAGGCAATAGTCCAAAAGACAGACAATGGTCAAAAAGGATACACGACTTGACGTGGCGATAATTCGAGAAAGCTTGACAGGCGAGGATCAGCAACTAGACAAGGGAAGGGCTTCATAAGGGCTTCATAAGCTTCATAAGCTTCATAAACACACAGACTGCTGTGGAACAGGTGAGTAATGGAACACGGCTGAACCAAGCAAAGACCGAACGTAAATCATAACATAGTGAGCAGTGGATAGTCCTTCAAAATCAAACCAGAAACTAATGAGAGACTAGCCAAGGTGTGATATGTGTATATATATATATATATATATATATATATATATATATATGAATATGACATTCTGGGCTATTTGGTCAGCAGATCAGTTTTAAATATTGCAAGCAGTAACGGCCACAGTGAGCTGAAAAGGGCTGCAGGCGACAGGCTCTTCCCGTGGCTTGTAATTAGCACATCTCCAACATCGTCATCATCTTTACCTTTCTGTGCAGCGGGAAAAACATTCCCCTACCTCCCCTACTATGGGGAAAAACCCTACCGGGCTTCTCAAATGCCACGGAACACATCTATCCAAGCCCCTTTTTATGGCTCGTCACTTTTTGAGTGCTGCATTATTACCTGCTACTTTTTCCGACAGTGATTACACCACGTAGGCGTCGACGTATTTGAAGATTGTTGCGTGTTGTCTTCCAGAAGAGGACGCCCGCTTCACGCGTTGGCCTAAAGATGAAGTCCTGCTGTCTTCACGGGAACCTGTGAAGAGCTGGAAGGTGGATCAGATATTCCCTGGTTTCTTTATGTCCTGAACACTGTTAAAAAAAAAACCCATCTTGGACTCCTGTTGATTCCAAGGCAGTTAATTGGAAGCAAACAGAACGGGAGGTGACAAAGTGGAAAATATCATAAACTACAGCCCTGCTTTTCCTGACCCTTCTAATGTTCCCTTCTCCGATAGCTGTGGATTATGCGGTTCATTGACATTCTGTCCAGTTGATTGTGATTTCCTATTCAGGCCTTTGATGCAGGCCAGATTTAAACATTCTGTTTGTGAACCGTCCATACCTTTGGTCTGTCGAAAGCTTGGCAGGGTTGGAGGCTGACAAGCCAAGCAATAGTCACCTCCCTCTGAAAAGAGCCAGGGGTAGTGTGAGGTTCACGGTCTTCAAAGCACCACTCTCCTCCCTTCATCCTTATGTGGAATGATGCCAGTGTAACTCCTGATATGAATGAAACCACATCTTCAGTTGTAATGAAGTCTTTATACACAGAGACGTTATTTAAAGTGTGTTTATATCACATGATTAAAGTGACATAGGGGTTTTCCCTTGCGTGTCTAGACCGTGTGCCACATGTGTTTTTGGGTTGTTTTTTTCCTCCAGATATTTCAATTTCCTGATGTTAAGGTTTAATGAAATTAGGTTGAGCTCATATTTTTGAGGATATTATCAAAAAGCAAATATACACAAGTCGCATATTCTCCACGTGATAAATATTCATGCCAGTCAACCAAATGTGAGTTGAATCCCTCAGGCTCACTGAGATTTTCTGTGCAATTTTATCATTTGGCTTTGTTTCATCCACGGTGGTGTGTGCGTGTTTTTGCAGTATTTCAAGTAATTGCATGCATATGCTCTCGGGAACAGGGTTAAAAGGGCACTTTTCCCCAAGAATTGCCAGAGAGGTTTTGGCGGTACACCCCTTTGAAAAATTGCTTTTAAAATAATTTCTGTCTACTTTTTAAAAGAAGGCTTCCGTTTTTTAAACCGCCACAGGTTGGCTTGAATCGGAGCCCTTGACGCAAGAACTGACATAAGGACATGATAAGAAATTTAAGATCTGTATTCTAGAGTCTTCAAGGATTCGGGGCAATTACACTGAATCCAAACGTGTTTATCACACAAAATGTCTTCATAGAATGTTTGTGTTCAATGAGGCCGTATATAAAATCACAAACTAATGAAAGTTATATTTTCAGCAAACAAGCTCCTCTCTCATCCTTCATATCATTCATCTTCTGTCACTGCACGGATTTGGGCCCTTTGCACCCCTTTGCCTTCATTAACTCCCCAATTAGCCAGGAAGGTGCTGCGTTAAGGCTGATGGGATTCGTCACCAGATGAGGGGAAAAAGACGAGGATGAGTCTATTAAGTGTCATTTCACCCCCCTTTTTTTAATAGTTACGGACAGGTATGTTTTAGTTATTTCATTTCTTTATTGATTTTAATAAAAAACACTTTTGGCCCTCAACCTTTCCCGTCTGCATGGTTTTTTGGCTGGCAGGAAGAATTGATAGTTGGTATTATGAAAGGGCACTTTGGGCACACACCTCCAGCGTGAACCACAGGAACAGAAAATGAGCGAAACAGGAGCGCCTGCTAAGTTTTGAAATGAGTCCATTTAGAGCCGTCATACACACAGTTGGTGCCTTGTTGTCGCAGCAAACGTCGGCCTTGACATTTCTGGAACTCGCCCCGTGCTGACCACAACCTGCGTGGTAGCCAGTTGATAATATTTACTAATTGTTGCACTGCAGTTTTGTGACATTTGCTATGATAGATCATTTTGCATCCCAAATTAAGACCTGGGTCAGTAACTAGGGAGAACAATTTTGTATCATCTTTCGAGCAGTATCCATGTAGCTTCGTGATTATCCCATACTGTATGTGAGCGGTGCGATTTAACGTCCCGCGGGGATACTTCTGGATTTAAGTCTGGGATTCTCATCATGGACCTGATGCACCTCCCGCACTCTTCCGTCCTCCTCCTCCTCCTCCACCACGGTCCAGGTGTTCTTCTCCGTGTAGGAGAGGCCTCACCACTGATCTTTTACGTTCTAATTAGTGGTTAGAATTGAGATACTGGTCTATGCGAGTGGGTTTTTGGAGAAAGGGAGACAGACACCCGTGGCTGAATGCCACTAATAACAATACAATAACCAATTTTCAATGACTGTATTCTAAGTGTTGCGTTGGAGTAATAAGCAGAGGGAGCATGGTTAGCCTTTTTTTCCCTTTTCATTGCTCACTCTCCCCACAGACAACATGAACTGATTGAATCGATTGCGTAGCCTTCAACCATTCCTATCAGAACTTCATAAAAAGGTCCCAGAGAATATGGTCGTGCTCTACATGGAGACAAAGATAATATACTTTTTTGATGTCGTCGACAACAAGAAGGACTTTGTTTATCCTCAGTTTTCTTTATTTTCTCAAGCAGCAAAAGACGTGGTAGGACGTGCAAGTGCAGACAAAGGGATAAGATAAGGTATAGAGAGAACATTCCCAAGCAGTGCACGGTTTCCTTAGCTGACAGCTTGGCAGAGGTACCTCAGTACCTGTCGATGCCTAAATCATACATTAAATAATCACTGTATTGAATCATTGAATGCATGTTTCTTTGCTTTGTTCAACATGTGCTACTGAAACGTTCGTCAGGTTTTAATACCTCACGAGGAGCAACGTACGGGTGAATAAGTACCATGAAATTATTTTCCGTCTTTTTTTGACGTGAAGCGGCGTGCAGCTTACCTCCAAACTCTGTAACCAGAGATGACACGCCTGCTGCCATCTGAACTACAGGACTTAAAGGAAAAATCCAGCCTCGGATAATGTTAGTAAAAAATGTTAAAATCCATAAAGGAGTCATGAGTCTTTGATACCGAGGGCCTGACGCATGACCTGTACTGAACATGAAGTGCAGCTGCACTGGAAATGTCTCGATGCAGTGTCCTACGTCATCCGAGTTTGGCTTTGCTACACAGCTAACAGATAATGGAGTCATACTCCTGGTCGTTTTAGTGAGAAGCAAACAACCTACCACTTTAGCTTTTCTTTGTTAATAGCAGTCAACACGGCTGTCACCAAATGCATCAGTCATGCTCCTTAAGACATTCCTAAAATCAAACACCCTTCTGTGTTTTTACATTATTTAAAAGGTCAAACCAACCAGGTCCGGACGATAGTTGAAGTGTTATCTGTCTTGACCAAGTAGGATCTGTTCTTCTCCATTGATTTTGTCTGAGTTGTCTGACAATCCGCAGAACATGAATGGACGTCCATTAGATTTGATTGGCGGGTGATTTCATTCTGATGTTGATGCAGAACTGGAATTTCTGCCATTACAAAATTACTATTAGCCTTAACAGGACCTCTGCATGTTGCAGCCGATTGACTACAAATCAAGTATACAATACGTCTGATGACTGCTGAACGTTTTTCCATCCACATGGCGTGATCTTCATGCCGTGGTGAAGAGACTTTAAACTTACTTGATTTAGCTAATTCATCAGTGTCCACTCTTGCACAGTGTGTGGCCTGGAAAAGAATTAAAAAATAATGTAGATTACACATGATTTTTGGCAAATGCGCCAGATGGAGTTAGACAAAGTTGGAGAACTTTAAAGTATTAGCAGAGGTTGACTCTGGCTGATTGACGTTTGCTTTAACTTTCATTTTGTGTGACTTATCTATGTAGGTATATGAGGTGTCATTTTAAGTCATGTACATACATGTTTATAAATCATGAACATATGCAGTAATGTAGTAATTACTTAAATGTATTAAGACTGGAATGTAAAAATCTATTTCTATTATATTATTTGATGGAAATAAACTGCCTTCTTGAATGACTTTAATGTCTTTAAAGTATGTATTGAGCCATGTTGAATAGTGATTTATGCCTTGCAAAGCTACTTGATAAATAGCTCTGGGTGTTTAAAGACGCATGTGGTGTGCAAAATGAATGAGGAGGAATGCAATCGGCTCAAAACTGCTTCCAGATTAAAGCAAGTCCCAAAAGATGGGATCAGCAATGTACAATTTGACCCCTGAACCCGTAATGTTCTGAAATCCCCACTGTAATCGACTACAAGGCCCTGACAGGTTGTTCGATCAGCTCACAAGGGCTCTTCATTTAATGAAATCTCTCAGCTTTCTTATTGATTTGCCCTCGGTACTTTGCAGTTGTGTGCAAAACAGGGGTTATTTGATTTGGAGTAAACACAACAATTTACAATTTAATGTACATGTCTTTCCTCTGACTGTGGAGCATCGCTTTCCTTGCCTTTCCTTTGCACTTTGTCATGTTGTAATGTAAAGTATTACCCTGCACAGATTGAAATTAATAAAACAACTTAAAATAGGAATCATGTTTGCCAAGATCTGAAGGATTTATCAATAAGGCCAAGCTTTTATCTGCAGAGTGGGAGCAATCCAGGACGACGTGGACGGCTAACTCCCTGATATGGATTTTGCTCGTCTTCGGTCGCATCAGATGAACTAATTTCTTGTGTTATCTTATTGAAGCATGCAAGGAGAGCTGCAGTAAAAGTCTGATTTGTGGTGTGTGGGTGTTTTTAGGAGATACAGGCTAAGAATTTCTAATATTTATTAATGTCATGCGATTGCAGACTTCTTTTTTGTGTGACGTATGAATTGTGTGGGTGGATCACTTGCGGTACACTTTAGGACTGAAGCACCAGAACATAATATTGTGTTTTTTAAAAGATGACATTTTTATTTATCCCCCTGACAACATTATTCATATGTATTGCCTTACTGAGAAGTCTGTTTTGCTTGTAGCTTGATGTTGCCCTTTAGTTCCCAGCGTTGTCCGAGTGCACGGATAGCTGCTGGAGAAAATGTTTGCCTAAATTAGACCCACTGCGATGCTGTTCCTTTGGAGAAAAGTCAACGTTGTTATTGCTGAGGTCACGAATCAGACAGTAAAATTTCTTTTCACTGATATATATTGAGCTAAAAGTGCTTCTGTTACGTGCCAGGCAATGTTCACTTTATGCATTTGTGTGATGCAGAATTGACAATTATTACATTTGCTCAGAGAAGGTTTGCCAGTATCAGAGCATTTACTAAACAAATGGATCAGTTCATAAAAGAATAGTTCAGTTATTTTGGAAATTACGCTTATTTGCTTTCATTAAAAACAAGATCTGAATAAACAAAAGCCAGTGGAGAGATGCCGTCATCACGGTGAGGTTGCCACATTTGGAGAGACCGACGCTAAACCCTGTGCTCAACGACCAGAGTGTTGGCATATCGTCCATTCGTCGTCAAGGTAACAAACACGTGGTTAATGGTCGCAGTGTGGTTAGGTTGTAAGTTAAGCTACGTCACGTGACTTAGTACTTGCGTCACGTGACTTAATGTAACGTAACTTTCGTAAGTTAACATTACGATCCGACATAGGTGAAATAAACCAGCGTTGAGTTTTGGTTTCACACAGGACACGAACTCTTGGATGAGAGTCCTGCGTTTGAATAAAATATATACAGACATAAAAACAAATCACTCGAAACTGTCAGCACTTTCTAAGAGGCAGAGAGTTTCCAGGTGAGGGAAACCAACGCAGAGAGAGAGAGAGAGAGAGAGAAGGGGACAGGGCGGACTGCCAGGAAGCGGTGTGTTCAAGTGCTATAGCCCTACCACATATGTGTGTCCTTCCTATTCCAGAAAGGTATCAAACGTTTTGTATGAGACACAATGAAATGAGCCACACATCCACCAGAGATGCTAGTGCTCCCGCGTACAGCCAGTTCATTCAAGTTTATCATATTAAATCCCCTGTTACGACATATCCCTAGCAAGCAAAAATTCACCAACAACCAAGTTTTGGTTTGATGGGCTCTTCAATGATAGCACACACATGCCCTCTTTCAGCA